>MU932349.1:0-13262 GCA_036418165.1 Cooperia oncophora | reverse complement strand
TCCCTAGTCAGATAAACAAATATCTCTGTACTTTTGAAGTAGAGTTCGGAACATATTTTATGGGTAGCATTTCTCACGTGTTCCATTTCTTGAAGATTCCATGGAAGTCAACAACTCTCGGGATTTCACTGTGTTAAGCCCTTTTCAGTGGGAAGCAGTTGTGAGGTGGTGGAAAACTGAAACTAATAGTGGATGAGAGGGACAGAGACGTGCAATTAGACAAAGCAGTTTTTTTTTCAAATTCCCAGTCTTGTTTGGTTGCAGGCTTTTGGGATGTAGCTGTGAGCTGGAAGTGATTTCATTTGCTGCATTAAGTCCAAGAGGGGCGAGGGAGGGGTGACTAAGAGCAGTCCGTTTTAATATGAAAGTGTTGTTCGGGAAACGTAGAGCCTGTTGACGTGCAACAACCACTGGGAAATCGAAGGTTGAGAGGGACTCGACTGTCGCTAGTTTTCAGAGGATTTGTGCTGAGTCTTTAAGGTTCACACCGCTCGGGGCTGTGAGAAACACTGCTTGGAAGTTCTTGAGTTTTATCCCCAACCCTGCCCCCCCCCCCCCCCCTTCCACATTTCTTTCGAGTTGTTCCTGGGCAAGAGCCACGTCAAAATCAACGGAAGTCCACGGCGCTCCCTCTTCCCATTTCTTTCGGGTATTGCCTGGTCATGTGGCTTTCTCAGAAATGGTGATGTCATTCCGGGGCTTCTACACAATGGCGCAAAAAGGCTGAGCGATAATAAAATCGTTTTTTTGAACTTCTTTTTCTAGCATCCATGGTAGGGCTAAACCAAGCGCAGCGGAACGGAACACTTGATTACCCTTTGTAGATATAATCTATGGAAGCGTGACGCTTTTCCGCTTCACAATCTATTGCGTTACCACTTTGGGATCCGGTGAAGTTCCCGACTTGTCTGTTGCCTGTCCGTCTTGCTCGCAAAACGCCCTTTTATAGTAGTGGTTGTTATGGATGATAGATAGGCCTCTTGGCAAAGTTACATTGGTTGTTTCGGGAAGGGCTGGAGGGGAGGGGGGGTCTCATGGCGTCATGCGATAAGAACTCTCCACCCTCAGACACTTTTTGGGATGCGTCACGCGTTGTAGAGTAGTAGTGGCATTCTAGATGTAAATTGGCCCGTGAAGGGATCAGCCAATGCACACTTCAGGGCGCTGTCTTTTCAGAAAGGTACAATCAGTTGACCCCAGAAGGGTGGAAGGTTTGGTCGCCCAGGACAGGAGTCGATCCGTTAACGAAACCACTTGCCATTATATCTTCCCCGCTCGCGACATTATCCTATTATGAGCAAAAAAGTACTCAGTTAATGCAATAATAGCCATTTAACAATGTCTGGGCGCTTACACATGAGAAGTGCAGAAGTTCCCTTTTCCCTTCTGAGGGGGCGGGGAGGGACATCTTACAATCGCCCGTAAACTTGTATGAACCCGAAAGTGTTACAAGTTGAAGTTTACAACCGCTTATCTCCGTAGGCTCCAGACGTGCTCATCCCCTGACTTGAGTTCGTTTCTACGTAACTTCTTGCACAGAACAACAAATGAAACTTCGTAACTTCACAAGGATTTAACAAAAATGGGCCTGGGAGGCAAGTTTGGCAGAGTTCTGACGTCGAGCGGTGGTGGACACAAAGGCGAATAATACCCCCTCCATTCTTCCGGCGACTAAATAAGACCTACCTCGCTAGGGTACGACTTACCCTTCCCCTTATCACCATTCGCTGAAGCGAACTGCGCTGGAGTGTGCTATATCGAGGATATAAGAAGCACGAGGAGGCCGACTGGATGTTTATGGAACAGCGGTTGTAAAAGTAATGTCTTAGGGGATTGAGGCACGAGAAAGGAATTATGTATCTTAGCCGCAAAGCATTCCCGTTCTGTGGTTTTCAGAAAAGTCTATTTGGATTTTGTGAGGATTCAAGTCATGTGAGGCTGCCTTATCTGGAACTGCCGCAATTAGCGGGTCTGATCACATGCCATGATCCTAATGGGAAGCGCATTATTCTTTTAGGAGATCCTAAGCTGAGCAATGAAAGGGCGCGAGGCTGCACGGATTTCACTTAATACGCTTTAGAGGCGAGAACTTCTCATCAAGGTACTGCTCTGAGAAAGTCTCGTATGCTGCGGGGATTTCCCTAGTTGAATAGTTTGCTATTAACGAAACCAATGAAATATTCAGCATGAGCAGGTGCAGCGAAATGGGTTATTTATTGGATCAGGTGATCTTTCTGGTTCAAAGTAGCCATTAACTGGAGATCTGTTTTTATACTGGTTTTTCACCTGTTGATTCAAAGGTGCTGTAGTGGCAAGCAGCATGTTTACGCTCGCGGCCCTCAGGTCAAATCCCGGATCGGTTCTTGTTTAGGCCTACCACGTCTTCTACACCTCGGAGAAGGTAAATTGGTGACAGCGTCCGGGGGATGAAAACAGAGACTTGTACATCAGCTGGCCTCTGCAAGTCTTTATATTGGCCATTCAATATACTACTACGATTTCTAATAGAAGTAGAATGCGTCTGGCATCCAAAAAGGGATTGATCACTGGTAAAGACGTTATTTCGGGCTTTCCTCATTTTTCACCTGCAATGACGATAATTGTGTTGGCCGACTGAGCAACTAAGTTCTCGGTTCCAGTAAGCGAGAAAGTCTCGATAAACAGCCCTCGGTTTGTGGGGAATTCAAAAAGAACAAGCAATAAATGGACCAAATTCATTGAAACTAATGAAATGAAGAGCGGCGACAAGCACACTGACTGGATAGCGTTGCGTGGGAATTTTCCGAAAAAGTGGCTGTCATGTGTAGTTGATTAAGCAGGGAACTGGATGAAGAAATGAATTCTTGAGACCCTTCTCAAGTCCTTTCGTATTTGTCGTGTTTTGCTTCAGCTGTATTCGAAACCACGTCATTGCATCGTCGAGTGTTTTTGCTGAACATGACTGCTTCAGAGACGCTCACTTTCACAAGCTTCCTGCCCCCTTACCAGGTTTTTACAAAATATGCCGTTGAGCGGGATTGGGACAGACACGTTCAATGAGATTCGAATGAAATATCAGAAATTGTTTCGTAACCCAACTGTAAGGGGAGGGGGTGGCTGAGTAAATAGTGTGCCTGAAATAGGAGCAATCGCTAGTTCAAAAAAGTTACTCGAGGTCAATTACGCCCCTTATTTTTTACAAAACGATGGTGTGCCTTGATTCAGTGCGCATTGATCCAATGCAGTAGACTGCATAGTTCAGCCAATGTTAGTTTCCGTCTGTCTGGTCTTTTTGGAAATGGTTCAGTTCCAAGGTGCAGAGTGCGTAATGGCATGTGATGCCGCTTATCACGGACAAGTTCCACGGGTTAAAAGTGCGGGTCGACTTGCCAAGCCAACCAAGCCTTCCGTATCTCCAGGGTCAGTTACACTACCAGACTTGTATGGGAGGATGTACACTGACTCTTCCTTGCGTCATACATACCCCCCTCTCCTCTCTCCAAGTGAAACGGGTCATTCTAGTCCATCTCGCATTCGAAATATCACCTCGGTTGTGAGTGGAGTCGAATGCATGGCGCATCACAAAACGAGATTGCTCAAGCCGGAAGTTTCATCGTTCTGTGTGCTTCAGGAGGAAGTGCTCATTGAAAGGGAGTCCTTTATAGTGTTGATGTGACGTGAAGGGCTTGAAAAAGTGGGGGCGCAGATGTAGCACAGGTCCGTTATAGATTAAGAGTTAGAGATGACGTGTCATCTAACGAGTTAATGAGACATCGTTTCAGATAGCACGTTAATTACGAGGAAACTTGTATCATAGTCAGTGACGTCACATGACATGTCAGTAACGTGTTTAGTAACGTAAATGTCTCTTGACAGAAGATATAATAGACCGAGTGCCTGTGCTGCATCAGCGTTGGAGTGAAATACACTGTAATTCGCTGCGGACGGTGGGGCGTGTCAGCCAGAATGAGTGTGCACAGCAACAAAGCCGTTCTCTGCCTTCTTGTTGAAGCGCGCATGCGACAAAAAGTGGTAGAAAACGAGTAATACGAACGATATGATACAGCATTGTCACTTGCTCGCTTCAACAACTGGTGGAGAACGAGTTTGGCACCGCGCCAAATGCAGCCGCACTGACACGCCCAACCAATAGTGCAGAGAACTGCACTATATATCTTCCTATAGATCAGGGCTGTCTTAATGACTAACCCCGCGATTGCATATTGTGGACAGCAGCCTTTAATTGCAAACCTATATCGCTAAATGACTCTTCAGTAAAGAAAAACGCAGAAAAAGCAAAGGCGAACACCCTAGGTAAAGACCCAGCCTCCCTGGACGCAGTTTCCTCGGACCTGCTGGCTTCATGACCAGCAAGTTTGACTGCTCCATTCTATACTCAATAATGATTTCTCGGTGTCATTCAACTAACACCATACGGAGGCGATAAAAAACGTGAAATAGTTGCTAAATGATTTGGAACAGGAAAGAGCCTTTGAGCTTTCGGTGGGCGGACATTAAGGAGGCGTCAGAAACTGCATATGAGGGGCCGTAGTGCGCTTCGTTACTGAATGGAAGCCACGAAAAAGGGATGATATTAGAGAGTGAGAACCAGACTACCTGTACAAGGGCGAACACCTGCGATTTGCTTAGACTGCGCGGGGACTGTCTTTAACTGTTAGAATGCTGTTTTGCTATTTCATATCCAACTCTGCACGCGTGCCTTTCGGTATCTACAAGGTCTTTGGACGGCAGCAGAGCGGTTTGTCCTCACTCTCATATTCCGGCGAGATGAGGGGTACTTACTTTTCGAGCGCTGGATTTGGCTGCGCTTTCGATGCACTGTCGCCGTTTTTGTGAGCATGGTTACCCAGCGTGTTCTGCCTGCGTTATTTCCTATCCTGAATCGGCATTTGACGACACTATTGGGAGGACGGCCAGTGGGCGTGCTCCGCTTCACCGCGTTCTGACTCCGCCCTGCATTGCTCGACGATACGACTATTACATTGATCACCATCCGCATATTGCGGGTATTGAGTGCTACATATCTTACATTTACAAAAAGCCTCGTAAAGAAAGTACGCGTAATTAGAAAGGTCGATTCAATAACAAACGGCTAAGTTGCATTTTATTATGGAAAAAAATACTGTCTGACTTTGGTGAGAAAGCCGTTAGAGCTGTATGGAACGAATTGATAAAGACAGTAGCTGTCACCATGTGACAAAACGTGAAGTGACAGCAATGTGCCGTGCTTCTTCACTCAGGCCGTCTCACCTGAACGTCAAAGCGATCGAACACATGCGACGTGTGAAGGGTACTATTCTTAACTCGACGTTTAAGTCCTTTGTTGTCTCGGGCATCTGTACTCTGAGCGAAGCACCTGATTTATGAGATTAATGCCATAATCGGGAGTTCGACGAAGAAACGTAAAGCGGCTCCGTTGAAAACGGAAATTTGTTAAGCAGTGACGAAGCGGATGCGTGTCCGCCATCCAAGAGTGAGGTACCGCCTTCAAGACACATTATCTGTTTCAGTTGTTTTCATCTGCGTTTATGTCTTGAAAGATTTTGATCCTTGCATACTTTAATGCACGAGGACATGTCTCAAAAGTGTCTTGCGGCCCTCACCATTATGCGACCCCATTTTTTGAAATGTTGACTAATTTCTGAAATCCACAATGGATCATTGGACGGGGCCAGAGGCTGCCTATCAACTAGGAAAGTGCGTTTATATCCAAAGTAGGAAAGAACGAACGTAGACTGCGCGTTCCACATGAAGGGCCAAAGGATGGGTGGAGCTATTACTTACGAGCTTTTTCTGCTCGAATTTTTTGCCGCTGTAGAGTCTCGGCTCTGTCTCTCTACGTGCCTTCGGCAAGAAGTAGTTTTGATTGGTCAAAAGGAATCGAAGACTACCGATACAACTCAGGCGATAAGATTTTCAGACTGCGGCACGCGTGTTTAGTTGTGGGGGAGGGGCGTGTTAGATCTTGCCAGCCATAGGACGTTCAGAGTGTTGTATGTGGTGGACATTTCATCACTGGCAATCTTAATTGGTAAAGCAAACCTACCAAACGAAACATCACAACATGTGCTGAGTTATAGGACAGTCTGAAATCCGGGTGCGGACTCGATCCCCAATTCCGCTCGCGCCGCTATTCTATCCCACACCAAGCCGCTCTACTTCTCAGCGCAACTTGTCAGCCTTGAACGCGTCGACGGCATAAGCCTGGAGTAAGACGGCCCTGGGTGAATGGTGATGGCGTCTCGCGTGTAGCGCAACTGGTGCCGTTTGAGTCCTGAATCTGACTATGGCCGCAATCAACATTCTTCGCTTTCGAGCTGCGACTCGGCATAAAGCAAGTTGTCACTACTACTGTTAGGTGTTCCTCATGAGTGACCGGTACTTGTTTACTTCTTGAATTAATTTATTGTTTTATATGTTTGAAACATATGTTAGACGGGGAAGGGTGTAAAGGAGAGGTGCATCCGAGATTCATCAGGGAAAATGAAGGATGAAAAAAGCCAGGAAAAAAGCAATTCGCCACGGGACCCGCTAGCGTGGTTTGGCGCATAATGACACATTGTTCTAGCGGTAATGATGGTCTAATGAGCAATAGAAGCTCTTTACGTAGATTATGGGTGCTACTGTTTAAGTCTGGTTATGGTTATGTAGTTAGTCTCGAAGCCTCTTCTGATTCTCTTTCTACAAAACCTCGCTCATTTACTTTACGTTACGGGACTACTATCTGCCTCTGGGGAGGCGGGGCGAAGTGGCAGTCTGGAACTTTGGCGTTAAGTTCTGACAGGAACTGCCAGACTATATAAAGGAAAGGACGCTTTGAATAATGATCCATGCGCCATTAATTTTTGGCAGCTGCTAAAAACAAGATTAGAAGCAAGAGCTCGCTTACCTTGGAATCATAGGGTAACTGTGGAGGCTTTCATTTAGCCGAACTGTAGACAGCTCTCTCGAGCAAGGGCGTCAATTTTCAGTACTATATGGCTTGTCTAGTTTATGCCTTCTTAGGTTTTCGGATTTTCAGGAGTCTGAGGCTCGTATCCAACAATTGGAGCAACAGTCGTTCATCAACGAGCAGCTGCTCTCAACGGTCATAGCAGATAAGAATCTTAGTAAGTAGAGTGTTTCATTGCTTTTCTCTGCTGTTCACTTCAGTACTGGCTCCAGCCTTAATTACAGTGATCTGTAAAATGACGGTAAGTCAGCGAAATGGAGAGGTAATGCGAAAACGGGCTGTAATTAGATGTGCAAGGAGGTAGCAGAAGATTTATAGGCGGTTTGCAAGATTGCATGGTAATTTTGCGCTCAAGCTTGAGTAATTAGATTTGCAAAGGTAAAATGGCGCTAATAATCCTGGGGGACGGGGGGGGCACATCAGTAAGAACTTATACGCATGTTAGCTGTCACCAGCCGGAAAGTACTGGCTTTGTAGTCCCTATTGATTGAACGGCCATTCCCAGTCCGCGCTGATCAAGTGGACGAAGTTGTGTCTGATTTTTGTCTTTTTTTTCAATGCACCTCTTGCTATGGTTGGTAGAGCTCAGGTTCGTGCAAAGAAGTTAGAGTCAGCGCTGGGCCTGACTCCGCCCACAATATCAGCGCAGTCGGTGCTCTAGAACTCCCTGGGCTTCTATTAATTTCAACTCGAGATCTTATTAGAGGTAGTATTAAAAGACTTTTTGCTGGAGACGATGGAAGTCCAGTCGAGAATTTTCATTAAGGATTGCTGCATTGAGCGTTGCTCTGTCTTCGTCACTTGCTTCGTTAGGCCTCTTCTAGCCTCAAACATTTGTAGAGGTCAAAGAACGAAAAGACCGTGCGCTGGACAATTCCTTGAAGTCCAGAACAGCTAAGCTTTTTGCTCCACCTGAATAGGGGTCGTCTCGAAAGGGTAGGGAAGACCGAGCTCGATGTTTTCTTGCTCCGCATTATTTGTAAGGCCTCTCGAATAAAGGGCTCACGCATAGCGCACCAAAAGAATGTTGATCACTATGTTTTTCGTGATTTCATTCAGCAGTTTTTCTTCATTTTTTGTTACCACCTATTTTAAAAGCAGGAAATAGTAAAATAAACAAAAAAGCAAAAAATAGGGCCATAGTTGAAACAACTCCTGCAACGTCGGTACAGTCTAGTCCACATACGTCCAATAATTTTTCATACTTTTTTTCTACTGACGGATTTCAAATTTTTCCTTCGAATTCTACTCAAAATAGCCACGAATTCTTTTCTGATCCATTGGACAATTAAATCGATTTAGAGTGTAATAGGTTTAGTTGTATGTAGGCGTTTCTCTTCATCAAACAGCAGAAGAGTCCTTGTACCTCGGGTAATTGTGTTATTACGCGGTTGTGATTACGTACATGTTGGTTACATGTTTCCTCATGTGCCATCCGAATGGCTTTATCTATCAACCCGCAGCGTGATTTGTAATCAGTACTTGTTATTCAGTGATCACGAGCTGTGAGAGTGTAATTTTATTAGATTCAAGGTCAAAACAAATTTCGGAATAACAAAAAGAAGAGAAAAACCCCTCTAGGAAAGTGCAGAAATATGTGAGATTTTGTGAGGGCTGAAGGCAGAAGGTACATTAAGTTTTCTCAGTGGGATTTCATCGCCATCTTCTTCTATACGATGCGAACTACCCCACAACAAACACTGAAAGATCTGTTGGGAGGTGAACTAGACGTATGGACAAATTGCAGCGCCGCCGACACTAGGAGGGGGGGTCTAGCAAACCTGAAATGGAAAAATCAGTTGTCGAAAAAAACTTGTCCGATCCACGGCGACTGCTTCCTGCTTATGCGAATTCTACCAATCCAGTCCCCCTTCGCGAATGGACATATTTCTTCTGACGGAGGGAATGACCTTGCAGTTCTTTCACAATGGAGCTCCCAGTTCTCATCCTTCCAGGACTGTGACTCACAGCCTGTTCGCTCGCTTTGTTTCTTTGGTCGCCTTTTCTAGGCTTTTGAGGTAAGTGGCACGTTTTGCGGCCTGTGTAAATGAATAAGTGAATAAATAAATAAATAAATGAATGTAATAAGCGCGACTTGAAGGCGTTTGCGAGGGCTATTGGACCGTCGGATAAGGTGCCCAGCCATAAAATTTTGTCCGTAGAATTTTCTCTGTGGACCAACAGCTTTTATTGGGAGCTCATTATCCATAAGCCTTAACCGTTTCTAAAGCTTTATTTTACTTGAACAAGCTCGAAGGTCGTGCCCACTAAGCGCGAGGAGCACTATAGGTATCACCGATGATATAAATGTCCGCAGGCTAACATGCTATAAAACCGGCCCCGGGAATTTATATTAATTAAAGAAGACTCCTAGTCGTCACATAGCTAGCAAGTTTCTTCTCGAGCCGAAAATAGCCCACATAAAAGGTTGTTAACATAGTCGGCGAATACAATATTTTTGTGAAGACTTTGACTTTTCACCTTAGACAGCTAGAAGAATGCAAAAGGCATCTGGGTGTATATGTCGTCCATAATACGACGGACTGATGGGGCGTGTCGGGGAGCCCACACCCTTGACACGCCCAATCAGTCCGTCGTATTACAAACGACGTGTTATTAGTCCAGTTTTCCGTTATGGGTACAGTAGCCGCGAAGCACAGATCTCAATGAATCCCGACATAGAAGTGATAGTAGAGTAGGTCTACGTTGAATTCTCCCGAAATTAGTAGATGACTTTCTTGGCTTAAGTGCGTTTTGTCGGAAAGGCCTTTATACCCCCTAGCAGAGCCTCAGAGGATTGGCAAATAACAGTCGGCCTGCTTCCAGAAAGTCATGCTTGATGATAACTAGTATTACATGCCGCTTCTAGGGATAATTTGAAACGGAGAACCTGGCGCTGAAATCTCTCCGCTACGTGTTGGCTAAGGTACGTCAAGATGGGCCTCAACGGGGATGTAGCATCTGCGAAGGCATAATCATAGTTCCACCCATGATCGTCCGCAAAAATCCGTCTACCCTGACGCTTTCAAAAATGGCCTCTCATACAGAAAATTGTGGTAATACCAGATACGCAGTTCATTCATGCCAATACCAAACTCTAGCTTGAAAAAACAATTTTTTTTCGTCAATTTTTTCAAAAATGGACGTTCTGACAACGAAGCAAAAATATAGTTCCACCCCATATTTTCCGGCTGCATCTCATTTTTGAGCGACCATTTTTGAAAAAAATTGACGAAAAAAAAATTGTTTTTTCAAGCTAGAGTTTGGTGTTGGCATGCGAATTGGTATTGGTAATTACCACATTTTCTGTATGGGGGCATTTTTGGAAAACGTCGTGTAAGACAGGATTTTGTGAGATTCATGGGTGGAACTATGATTATGCTTCGTAGTATTTAGAGATCATCAACTACATACTACGTTAGAGCTATCGAACTGTGGGTAGAGCAGCGAAAAAGCGTTGCAAGTGGGCTTAATGGATTTAGCGTGGAAGTACTGCTGCAATGTCTCAAGTCGCTGGCTAGGATTTAGTCGTCTAGTTAGCTGCGTGTCGCCGCGACCAAAAAAGCCCTTCTTTCCGTTGTGCGCGTTCTTTTTAACAGACTCGTGATGCCAAAAATATCTGCTCTTTTCTTCTGGGAGTTGCAATCTCCTAGGACGATTCTTTGGTCCAGGGCTCAGTCGTTGAGGCTAGAGTGGCGAAATAAGCGTTGCAATAGGCGTCTCAGGTCACCTTGATAAGATTTACCCTGCTGTCCTCTTCTCATTGCGAATCTGGACGGAACCCTGTCCCCCGTTCCCATCCCATCCCACAGGGACAGTTGGATCGCTCAGTCTTGTTCGCTGCGGACGCGGGGCTTCTCTGGTGAACTGGGTTTCCCGCGAAATTATCCTATTCTCCACCAATTTCGGAAGCTGGCAGGTGAACAAGACTGTTCCGAACATTCTCTACAATGCCTTGGCGAAAGACCTATGCAGCGTGCATAGGTGCGGCATCGACTTGTTGAGATTCTATTACCGTCTGAAGGCTAATTTGCAACGCTACCGTTTTTATGACTTTTCCAGTCAGCGTCTTATAAATGACCTTTCTCCTGCCTTGGAGTGATCCTGAGCGATCTATGGAGTGACACGTTGTCAGTTGGGGAAGGGATGATGGAAAGAGGCAGAACCTTGCAATTCATCGAAAAGATAAGAACGGACACTGCCTCAGGGCGGGGATTATACCTCTTTGTGCGCCGTCGTGACAAAGCCTCAAGGGAATATTAGTGAAGCAGTAAACAACTAGAGTGTGCATCCCTCTCTTTCACTGGAAATGGCAGGGCAGGGCACCGCTCAATCATTTACTTGCTTCAATGGTGGTGTTATTCGGGACATCCGGTGTGGAACTGGAGAATAAGGCAAATAGGGCACTGAAACAGGATGAAACTTCTTCCTAGAGCTTACTCATACTCTCGTTAATCGATTAGAGGGAAATGATGACAGAAATATTGTCCTGACAGCAGGAAGCCCATCACTTTGGATTAGGTGCTCTGGAAACGGTCTGGAGGTGGTCTCAGTGGCATGCACACTATTTCTTAATTGAAAATGTTGTTTCAGCGGATTTAAAGCCATTTTCCTAGAAGCAAAACATGGAAATGTCTGGTGGTTTGTAGGCGGTCCGTATCTTTTCTTGTTTGATGGGCTTTACGGGGGTCTTTCCGCTTGTTGAAGGTACACTCTTATTGGAGGCGGCTGTCAGGGGGGATGGTTTTGGCGCGGCACCAGCCCATCTTCTTTCGACAAGCGACGAAACTATCATATTTCGTATCAGTCGTTTTCCACCAATTGTTGTCGCTAACCCGCCGCAGCAACATTGATGGAGAATGGACTGACCGCTCGCCAAACCCAGCCTCACTGATGGGCCTCATCATCCACAGCGAATAATACTGTACGTGATATGTTCATGATTTCCGTGTCCGAAAACGACAGCCCCCCAGATACGACGAACGACGCTGAGCGCTATGTGTCTTGGAATGGCTTCCTTAAGCAAGGCTTGACCACGTCATGTTATTCATGCTGTTCACGTCAGAGGATGCGGTGAGAAGGCGATATGTATGAATTTGATTTCAAACTACTTTTGAACGTGCCCCTCTCTCAGTGAGAGGTCGCGGACAAGTGGACATGACGTGACACAATCCTGTTGAAGAGTGGCTAATTCCGAAGCACATAGCGGCAGAACCATTTCATCATGAGTATTTACGGCCATCTAAATTGTACCGTATATTACAGAGAAATAGGAAAGGAAAGGAGTAAAGATAAAATAATGGAAGTTGAAATATGAGTATCCTTTTCTTCGGTCGAGACTGTGTAAACAGTTTGACGGGTTAAGCCAAAACCCTGACAGTAGAAATGATAAAGCGCTTGCGACTGAGCTAGTTTTACCTTAACACCAATAGTTTCTTTTTATATATTCCCTGTTGGTTTTGTCGAGATCGTCATCAAAGTTAGTGAGGTACAGGGGTTGGGGCTAGGAAGGAGAGGGAGAATCGAACGCTTGTAGCCATACAACTAGTATGCTTTGCAGCACTAAACAGAAACAGGGAATGGCGCTAATAACCTCTGGAGGGGGGCACCTGTGAACGCTTCTATCGTGTAAATTGTAGGCATATTATACAGGATAACCTTGTCAAAACTTCATAAATCGTGTCTTCACATGTAAAGCATCTTGTAAACTCCTGTCCTCGTCAGAATGCCCTGAGAGGAATTTACAGAGAACTTAACAGGCTCACTCTACTGGTAGGGTGAGACGCGATTGTGAGAAGACAAAAGAGAAAACAAAGACACAGACAGGTGTGCTCCTTCCTAATAATATAAGCGCACGAGGCTTTTTAACGGGTCCTGCAGGAGGAAATGTGGCGAACGTGCATAACATCTGAAATGAAATTTTCGAATGTGCATATTCGAAGCTGCTAGCTTGTCAACACGGAAAACAGCGTCTAGGGAACGGTCTCGGTGATTCTCGTGGACTGTGACTCTTTTTTCACGTTCGACTACAACTACTGAAGATCCAGCTCGACTCGTTTGTGGGGTAAACTTGCGCAACCCAAACCGATAGCACTGGCATATATCCGGGCTTTCAAACGTCGCATAGGTCCAGTGAATGACTGGAAAGCTCCAGTTCTTGTCGAATGTGGGAAATCAAGCTGGGATCACATGTAATCCAGTAACTAAAAAGCGCTATTTTATATGAAACCACTAGCTTGTTTGATTTCACCTCATCAAGTGCCAAGCTTTACTGGCATCATTTTTGATAAGAAAACACCTGAACAAGCAA
>MU932345.1:0-13331 GCA_036418165.1 Cooperia oncophora | reverse complement strand
GAGGTGGAGTTCCTGCCCAGCGCTTCAGGGGATCGGGACAATCTGCAGAAAGGATAGGGTGCACAACAATTAAGCACTCTCCCCAGCTATGTTATCAGAAGAGCCACGACGTCGATAACGAATCAACCGATCTATGCCTAACACTTTCGACGAATTCTCTAGTTTTGCTGAGGTAAACATGCTCACCTGATAACCATCCTTGGGGAGTGGATGGATCTCAGGTGAGCACGCTCCCTTCCGTTACATGAAAGTTCTTTCTGCCTGTCGACTCTTCAACTGTCCTATTTTTCCACATTTCGTTTGCTCGATTCCCCGATACTCTCAGGACGTTGGGCATGAACACGTCCAGACTGTCAATCGGAGGTACTCTTTTCGAGTCTGCAATGCTCATGAAATAATCTTTACAACCTGCAATTTTGATCTTATCCCTGGAATTTTTTAATGTTATCAGGTGAGCGCGTTGAGTTTTGCATTGTTCCTTGGCGATGTCGTAATCGAACTTCTGGTCCTTGCCAAAGATAGCAGTGGTGTTTATGAACTAGAAATTAGCAATTATGACGAAAATATGCGATTACCAGCAGCATCTTCCCGTCAGTGCTTGATAAGAGGCTTAACTCACCTTGATCATTCGTTCCTCAGGTTCATCGGGAACATTTACCCATCCTTCACCTCGAACCCTTGCCTTGCTACTAGGTGCAAGCTCTACGTGAGCGTTTGCCAGCGGAAGAATGCCGTACAAAACGAGAATCCAGCCAAGAGCACAGAACGACCTCAACATTCTGCTAGAATTCGACGAAGTGGTTTCGTTCTCATTTGTTGGCTTTTATAGTGCCCCTTATCGCTCACTGCTTATCGCTTCTGAATCCTGAATGCCGTGAACTGGAGACGATCTTAGTAATGTAATCCAAGCATGTCAATTCGTATGCGTGGGTCTATTTGTCACGAAACTGCTCGCTGCTCGTTGCGCTCTACTACCGCGTTTCAGAACGACTGTCCATATACGTAAGTACTCTTCCACGTTTCCTCGCTACAGGATGTAAAACAACCAAGCGGGCAGAAAACCCTTTATAGCAAATTTTGAACGTAGATTAGAGTTCATCGTCTCAGGACGCGCGCAACGGTGTGTACCTCAGCATCTGTTGACCTTTTTCGGTTAGATGAATGTTATGATGTCGGATCTGGGTATATCGAGCAAACGCGACTATTGTGCGAACCTTCAAAATTTGCGGAACTATTCTCGGGAAGTAGTTATGACAGGTTTTCTGCCCGCGTGGTTGTTTAGTACATGCCGTCGCGAGGAAATGTGTAAGAGTACTTACATACAGAGGGGGGGGGGGCAAAAAAAGTCACTTTTCTTCCTTGACCTTCGAGGCGTTATAAGTTACACTTTATTAAATTCTGATCGGACAATTCTACCACCATAATCAACAGCATATTAAATACTATCATGACACTCCGCCACAGCCTTCTGGAGGAGCGCCGTCGAGAGATTCTGCCACGCAACCGTTATTCGGTACCTGGTACTTAACTATTGCGCTCTCGAAACATTACTGAGGAAACTCTTGCTGAAAGTTGGGCTACGGGGATGACTGGATACCCTACTCACGAGTACGACACTCATTTTTGACCACGGCGCAGCCTATCGCCGATTTGCTGCAAGAGCATTCTTGCACTGAATTGTTGTCAACCCGCACGCATGGGCTGTTAAGCGCTCAGCTCGAGGAGAAAATTTTCGCTGAAAGTGTATATAGAGGTTATTGACGGCCCTGATCACGGTTCTGACCTTTATAACTGGCGCCTAGGTCATTTGGCGCCAACATGGCTCTGAATACCCCCCCCCTAACTGCGGGTTGGGATGCTGCGAGAATCACTTGAGAAACTACAATGCTGCCTCACTGTGTGCCAAATAAAGTACTTTTTTCACCTTGACTTGTATTGTTTTCGATGCAGTGTCGACGAAGGTCTCATTTGCTGTGCATACTCAACATTAGAGATAGAAAAAAGCCTAGAAAATGGTTCAAAATCGCTTTTCCCCAGCAAACTTTTCACCCATTTTTTGACCTCCCCAGAAGCGCATAGCAAAAACGAAACCCATTTTTGTGATCCTTATATGGACCCCTACAACATGCAACAAACCATTTCTGAAAAGCGCGCCACGACCTGAAAGACCTCCCTTGTCAGAGGATACAGCGGGTAAAGTAGTAAAGTACAATCAAAATAGAAGGCCTTTTAGCTACAAGATGTTCACGTTCAAACTTGGGTAGTGAGGGCCTGATGAGTATGCCCTTCTCATGAAGGTGCGTAAGTTGCGGAGCTCATCTGAGTCATGAAGAAGCAAAAAAAGAGGATGGAAAGACAATTTCCATCAATTAGGGCTCATTTGGCTTATAAAGGCCCATGTTATACATGGCACTAGGACAGCAATAGAAAGAAAATCGAGGATCTGCCTAATGCAAGAAATATCATGTAAAACGCGATTAGATGCCATAGGAGCAGTGCACTCCTTCACGCCGATAACGACTACCGAGCGCTTGCGTTCTGAGTCGTCATCGCCAGAAGGAACATTTAGAGCAGAACCAACATTTGATGAGCAAACATGAGGATTCCAACAAGATAACGATAGTTTTAGAGCACTTATCTGGGATTTGGAACTAATACTGACTCTGAGCCACTTCTATTGCTGTATTGGCCGACAATAGTTTCTATCTAGACCTTCAGGTCTATGAATATTACACTATGGCCCAAACCAACACACCTCCTGCATGCAAGCGTGGTTTCAGGAGTGCAGAATCCGCCGCATTACATTGTCTATCACGATTAGATCAACGCATTGCAATAGGAGCAGCTCAGTGGATGAGGAAATTCCTTTTCCGTTTCAGAATGTGCCTGGCAAAGCCGGCTAAGCCAGGCTATAGAGGAGGAGAGCTCGACGTCGGAAAATCCGACCGGTGGGATACAAAATGGTAAGGGTGTCGAAACTGCTCAGGTTTTCCAACTCGACATTCTCTTGTGAGCACTTGAAAATTAACTGAAATACACCATTCACTATCCCGAATATGTCAGCTGTCCTGCAGAGCGAAGAACTCTTCATCGAACGGTATAGAACTTAGAGAACTTGAAGGTGAGAAGTTACATGCTGAACGAAGTCGAAAGTATCCCATGCATGAGTGGATGCCTAGTTTGCCGCAGTCATATTCTGTGTTTTGAACGGAAACGCGATGGAAGTTAACCCTTGCGCAAGATGAAAGCAGAACGCATTCACATTTATCGGGCCAAATCAGCGGAAAAATTTTCGACTTGACTAAAAGATTTATTTTCTCAATTTACGTTGTTGGAATAACTCTCTTGACTACAGTATCATTAAGTCCGGAGAGACACTCCCACAATTTCATCATTTCCAGAAGGCTGGGGTCTTTCTCAGCATTCCATTTTTTTGGGGTACCTTCCTAAAGAATTTTTCATACTCGAACTGCTTGAAGATTTTTTGGGGTTAATCAAAGGGGAAGAATTGGTACAAGCGAAAATGGCTTCTGCTGAACATTCATTGCATAGTAGCTGATTACGTGAGACGTACATTACGTGAGATGATGCATGCAAGAAACCGGTTCCAATCAACTTCGACGCTCCTTTCGTAGGAATTAGTCTCATTGGAATTAAGTTCAGCTGGTTTGCTCTCCTACCCCCCTACACACCAAGAAGTATATCTTGAACTTCCTTCCTTTTCATATGATTACATTCGATCACTCTGATTCGATGTTCTTTGGAAAATCGTGAGTGCACTCTTGATTCATAAGACGGCCAGGTCCAGATTTTAGCCGCCAACGACTGTCAGGTCTGAGTGCAAAAAACGGATATGAGGACATTACAGATGTTCTTATCAGTTCCTTGGTCGGACACGATTCGAATATGTAGTTCGATGCGAATATTCAATTTATGCCTGTTTCGCTCTTCCTCTTTCATTTAAATGCGCAGCCCGCAAGTCCCGACTTAGTTGCGTTCAACGGGTAGAGCCGGGTAACGCAGGTTCACGTGCCATCACTGCCTCAAGGTTTGGCAGGCGTCAGAAAATCAGTTTGTCTGGAAATCGGTCTCTAAGGGTAGCTTCACTCCCTTTATACGAAGGTCGCATACATTCAGCGCTAAATCACCTGAAATGGGTCTTATTACGCTTACAGGCGCAAAGAGTCTTCAAGTCACCCAATCTGCTGATAACTTGTCCCGATGAGTAGTTCGACCTCCATGAACACGAATATCATGGGGTATCAGGGGAAGTAAGGATGATGAAAAGGATTCACCTTACGACGCAGCCTGCTTCTGTTCATCTGACCCCTATCCCGCGGTAGTGATCCCCTCCTCTACCATGGCCTAACCTTAGCACAGGGAAATATCCCTATTGCAGGCGGCCAGAAAAGGTGCTCCCTTTAGTGCCGTTTGTATTCACATCGCGTACGCGCGCATATGTCGAAAAGAACATGTCGTGTAGGCCTGATTACATGGCTTATGTGGCATGGGCTCTCGGCGCCAGGTCGTGGTGATATTATACTTTGGAGGGGCACGCACTACCCGGAACAGGGTTTCCAGTGAATGTGGTGAGTCAATGATATTAATTATTGTCGCCAGCATCTGTCTGTGGCAGGCGCCAAAACGGTTCCTGTGCACAGGCGGGCTGAGAGTCAAGATTTTCTGAGAGATCATAAAACGGTTCATGAGGCACCAATTTTCAGTCAGATCCTGTTCCCGCGGAGAAAATTGCCTCCGCGTCAAACCAAATAGCCCGGACTTTGAGGATGAGCCGGTCACAGTGCCGGGAAAAACTATGCTGAATGCACACGAAAATGTTTTCAGACTTATTCGTCGGATATTTCTTCGAATTCTTCCCTTATTTTTCACTTTATTTGATGTTTTCCATTTATCTTACTACTTCTTTGTTTTGCATAACTCTGAATCATTTCATCGCCTTTCGCTCCGTCGCCGAGAACAACAAGCACTGGAACGGGTTTATGAAGCACCGACATAACAACGTTACATATTGCTAGAGCTAGCGACTTTTTGCCTTCTAATTAAAATAATAATAATAATAATAACAATAATAATAATGGTATATTGTAATACAATAATAGTAATAATAATAACAGCATATGACCGGAGACATCAAACTGATTTAACACTGCTTTGGAGGAGTGTGTGGCATTACATTCGGTTTTGGTCGCAAAAGTGCTCCAGTTGGAGTGCGAACTGAACAACGACGTGTGCACAGCACCACAGCTGAGGCCACCAATTGTTACTCAAAATGAGAGCTTCTACGGTTTCTTCCCTATAAATTTTCTGCTTATTCTTGGGAGGTCGACTCGGTGCCATAGCCCTAACTATTCCATTTTTCCCTTCTTCTCTTTTTATGTTTTCTCGTTGAATGATACTTCAGTTCCATGGACATATGTTGTTTGTATTGAATTGTTGTTTCTTCCAATGATCCATGTACATGATGTAATAAATCGAATCAAATCACAGACAGTGAACTGTGCTAGGGGGAGGGGGTGGTAAAAGGAAAGCTGGTTGTCGAGAGTCTGACAATGGGTTACCATGTATTAGGTGACTGGGTCCGCAGCACCAGTAGCATGTCACTTTCCTCACTCAAAGCTGTACGGGAACGATGTTGAACGGCATGATAGCCTAGTGCTGACCCGCCTCGCCTGCCTCGCGGCCAGCCACACGCCTATTCATGGCCAAACGCGCTACTTATCTGCAACGTCTCACTTTGACTTATTCTCTACCGCTGGCTACGTGCTTCGCTGCGAAGCCTTGATATCTTCGCAAGTCACCACTGAGTATCACTAATGTGGAACCCAGTTTCCATGCATCTACGAGGTAAGAAAGTGGCCCGCTATTGCAACTCCAGCCATTAACCTTGCTGTATGAAAATGACCGTCTTTAGAGGTCATTTTTATACAGCAAGGCCGTATAGTCTTACTCTTGCTGGTCAGTATTGTCGACTACGTTGCTCTTACTCCTACTCCTACTGAAGAATCTCGTCAAATTCTTAGTTTGTCGCGGGTTTTCGCTCGGCCACAGTCTGAAAGAGGCCTGCCACGCACAAGGTTCTCGTGTATCGTCCTAAGGCTGTCGCTGCGCTTTTCATCTACGTAGTGCCTTCTCTAATTCTGACTTTACATTTATTACAAACACAGCCTGATTTCCTGGTTTTTCGAATGGTTCCTAGCGCCCGTACCATAAAAGCCTTTCGCTTTGGTTCACTAGGATTCGTGCACCAAAGATGCTTAGCAGGTCCTCTGGATGTTATCGTTGCACTGCAATAAGCCGGGATGGACGTGGAATGCTTGGCGCATCTGATGGCAGTATTTCACTATTACTGCTCTAAAAATTCAAAGAAGAAAGCATTCGCTGAACCTTTGCCAACAGACATTCTTCAGCCCTAAATACGAGCACGATACTCATTTTTGGCACCGGAGCCATTTGGCGCCAGTTCATCACTTACCACGGCTTCTTACCAATTTCAATGAAAACTTGTACAGGGAGATTGTTTGACATCCTGGTCACGAATATGGCATTCATTTTTGCCGACGACGCCAGTGCAGGGCACTCTGATTAGCTACGCTTTGCTGAGGCTGAGCGGCGCCATTTGGCGAAATGGCTCCAGCGCCGAAAGGAGTATCATATTCGTGATTACGACACTGAATAACCACGCTAGGCAAAGTTCCAGCGAAAATTTTCGTATGAATTCTCAGAGCAATAACCAGTGAAATAGTGCCGATCTAACTGAAGATGAATCTTCTAGATTTTGTTCTCGAATGAAAACAGCATTTCGATCATTTGAATCGTCGCTTTGTTTGTCTCCAGTGAGTATTAGAAGTTATACCGCTTCCAATCGTGTTCTTTGCCCCCCCCCCACGTACGGAAAGGGAGTGTCAGACCACCCATCGAGACAACAACCAGTCTATATCGATCGGCGGTGTCTGGTGTGGTCCACAGTACACAACCGTGCAAAGGTCATCCGGTCAACGCTTTCTCTGGATCACCCCCTGAGTCAGAAGCTGCACAAAGACTGTCTAACATTTATACCACTTCATTAAATCAGTTATTTATGCTGTGAGTTGCCCTTCCTTCAAAGCTCTTGTTTTCCGTTTTGCCCGTAACGTTCTTATCGCCGTTCACTTCACTGTAATGCTGGCGTACTGTTAGGTTGTAGTATCGATCTGAGCTAGATTTATACTTGAAAACTGTTTCCTGCTCCGTTTTTCTGCCCACATGTAAGCTACATATGAATTTGTTGGACTATTTTCCTTAATTTCATTTTTTATTTTCCTACACTCGTAACTTCTACGACCCTCCATGCAACATAAAACATGAGTCATTACTGTACTGAAAATATAATCGATTGACTGGTATCGATTCAGTTAGCGCTTTCTGGGGGGGGGGGCATTTTGCACTTTCGCTGCTTCACTAGTTCCGGTTTACAAGTCTCACTCTGGTGAAACCTGTGAACTCTTGTGAAGCTGGAGCAAGCTCGTCCAGCCACCATGATAAAACCTGTCAATTCTCAAAAGGCTCTCTCGATGGCTCGACACGTCGATGGGAAGTGGCAAAAGTGCAAAATGCCCCCTCCCGTCGCCGAACTGCGCCAGTTCGGTTGACTACTTCAGTATCGTAAAGCTTTTGCCTGTTTATTTGTTTATTCATTTGACCCGTTCGCCACGCAAGAGGCATAATAAGTGAGAGATAGACTTTCAGATTATCGATCTCTCTAATCAGCTTGACTTTCGTAAATTAATTGTCGGAAATAATCCAGGGAGCTGAAGCTTTTTTCATTTCTGGCTCGGTGCGTGACTAATGTTAGATGTCGTTTACTGTCTTCAAATTATCTCCTTAGCTGTATCGTTCATCCTTTCTTCACAATTCAATACATTTGTGTTTTACCACTATAGCCACTGAATAAGCCGTCATCACGTGTTTTACCGTCCTCACTAGCCGCGTGTTTTGGTTTTTCATCTACACTCAAGGGTTTAGGAGTACTCCATTCTGAGTTATAAGGCACCCTAGGTCACCTTGACGCATAAAACTTTTTGGACCTTTTCTTCTATGAAGACCCTTCGCGATAGGGTAGTACGGGTGATGGGGCTCAGAAATGTGATAGGATATGTGACTAGCAAGGAACAAGCAAAAGCAACAATCAAAACGCCATGGAAGACTTTTTTTGCAACTGCTAGAATGAGCATATGGAAAGCATTACCGGGAGAAGGAAGGCTATTTGGGAGCCCAGGTGACTTAAGGAGGAAGGTGTGGAACGGGAAGCGATGCGACAGACGTCAAAGCATTTAACTTACTTACGTTTCATTGTAGGGCGGATCCAAGTTCGGCTCAGCTGATCGACGGCCCCTAATCGCTTGCCTTTTCATCTCAGGAGCGCGAAATCGACCAAAACCTCAGTTTCTTCTCTAGGCACATTCCTCATTTACTCTAGTGGCGACTCACTCGGGGCCAAGCTGTGGGATATGTTTGAAAGAAGTACGACTGTCGAGATACTTAACCTCAGCTTTAGATACTTAAACTCAGTCTTCATCCTCCTTCTGTGCCATTATTACACGCTTATTCTTTTTTGGCTTTTGCATTCGTTTCTATTGCATCTTTGCTAGTATGTTCTGGAGAGTTCTTCTTTCTTATTCACCTTGCCCCTTTACCCCCAGAAACCCACCGTGCAAATTATGGTGGACTACGGAGGGCTGGCGGACCTACTACGATTGGTATCCGGAGCCGAAATCCCAATAACGGTCTGCAGTGTTGGCCGACCACTACCCTTCCCTTCCCGTATCGTCCACCACCCACCCTCCCCCGTCCCCACCCTATTTCTTCACCTATATATATATGATCACAATAACACTGTGAAATAATAGTATACATTGATAGTTTTTTTCTTACCTCTTATTTCTTCGCCCTGTATCATTCCTATTGTCATTCCGTGGTCACTTCTAATTAGCTAACTGGTTATTAATGCATACAATAGTTCAAATAAACAAATAAATAAACAAAACAAGACTGTGATCATACTTTGCGTCAGCGTTCTGAGCGTACGACAGCGTTTGGGCGTTCCGAGCGACTAATAAAGCATAGGTAGCCGGTTCGGGCATTTTGGGCAACTGAGAAATTAATCGATCTAGCGTACGGCAGCATTTTGGGTGTACGGCAGCGTTTCGGACATATCGAGCGACTAGGAAAGTATAGGTATTGGTATAGCGGGAGCGTTGTGAGCGCACAGCAGCGTGTGCCAGCGTATGGGAGCGTTTTGAGCGACCAACAAAGTGGATACCATCTGAGCGTCTCGAGCGCCCACCAGCGTTTTGAACGTATACAATCGTTTTTAGCGACGTATACCATCGTTTTTAGCGACTGGAAAAATCGCTGCCGCACGCTGGCGATGCTGGATCGATACTTATACTTTCCTAGTTGCTCGAAACGCTGCCGTACGCTCGAAACGCTGACGCAAATTATGAACGCGGCCAGAGTTCGGCAGTTTGCTCGGTGCCTATTGAACCTTGTGAAGTGGGGGTATGCGCCGTGCATTTGTCCTTACATATAGCTCCTGCTTGGGCGCACTTATGACATCCTAACATACTTGTCGTTTATGAGGTCTTATTGAGTCCTTTCTCAAGGTACCTAATTCTATCATTTTAACGTTGAACCTTCCTTCTAACCTTTAGAAATGATTGCTGAACTCAGCATAGAGTGTGGGCGGCGTATGGTGTTCGTCACGATATCCTAGCGTCCTTACCGAGCCACGGAAATCGTGCATCCTTCATGCTTGCGCATCGGACCTTGTACAAGAAAGGCATCTGCACGTTAGGTAAACGCGCAATGTGCCCTAAATTCCATTCTCCCGGTAATTTTTTTCCAGATTTGATGTTGAGGTACTTCAATACTGGCTACTTAGTATTTCTGATACCATCATGCGGTCCAGTTCGGCGACCGGATGCGGGGGGGGGTGGGCATTTTACACTTTTGCTACTTTCTATCGACGTGTCGAGCCATCAAGTGGTGACCCATGAAATCGTGTGATGCCAAGAAATGATACCTGCGAAAGTCTGTGGAAGTAACCGGTCAACCCTTGTAAAGAATACCTGTCAACTTTTGTAAAGCAATGAAATAGTGGTGGTTCGACGAGCTTGCTCCAGCTTCACAAGGGTTTACAAGTTATACACCAGAGTTGAGACTTGTAGACCGGAACTAGTTAAGCAGCGAAAGTATAAAATGTCCGTGTCCCCCCCCGTTGCCATCCAGCACCATCGTGCTATCATTTTTCAACCTTGTCACCGTATAGGTCGTACTAGCCCGGCGAACTCGTTCTGTCACAGCGAGAATAACTGACCATCTCCCAGTGTCGAGTGTATCTTTCTCTGCCATTAATTATTTTTTGACGACCTTTCCTTATCACGGATTGACGCTCTCTCTTCTTTTGTCAACCGCCCTTTCTGTACAGAAAATTGATTTCGCATTTTTTATTTGCCTTCACTGCGAGCTACACTGCACAATTATCGGATTCTTGAAAAGCCTTCGACTTCTGTTGCAGAATGGCGTCGACCTCAAATTTCTAGCGTGACCTTGACTCTGGAACACCTTTCACCTACCTCGAGCCGACGCTCTCCGCGACGAAAGCGAGCTCCGAGTTGCAAGCCGACCCTGTGGCGAAAAGTGGCCGCCAGAACATCTGAACCTCAGAGAAGGCCTTAGCCCAATTACATTCGTGATCTTCGACTCCCTAGTAGGCCGCCAAGGAGTTTCAAAAACCGGCTTTCCAGCACAACCCCCAGCAACTGCATCCATAATGACCGTCTTCAGCCTATAAACTCGACCTCACCTATTTCGTTACCCTCCTCCGCCTCAGGTTCACCTCCTAGCCTCCAGTTCCGGAAGAGGGTCCACCCTGACCTTTGAGAGGCGAGGAGGGGTGGGAAAGGCAAGGGACATAGTCGAGAAAGCTCTATTCGTGTTCGCAGTTAAACTCCACGACACCAAGATTCATTGCAGTTTCCTTTCTAGGCGAGTGAATGTAACAGGAGATTAGGATTAACATTTAATTTACGGACCGTCTAGTACTCAAGGGAAGGCAGTCACTGCGCGTCCCAGTTCCCAAAGCAGTCGTCGGGGCTACTAGTGCGATCCTGCAGGAAAAGGCTTCAGCGCTGACGAGTAAGGATTCACGCGAAGAACATTTTAATGTTTTCGTTTGAATAGCGCCAATTTCATGGCATACAGCGCGAGCAGCATTCAGACTTCGCGACCGGGTAGGCGCTTCGGTCGACGGCGATCGGTGCGGACAAAGCATCGCATCTGGATCGCTGCAAACGCGGGACTGGAAAACGGCTGCAGTCGCGAAGTCTGAACGCTGCTCGACATTGCTTCCTCTGGCATAAGAGAAATCCACTACTTACCGCTCGGAAATTTCGCCGCCAGGGCCCGCCAGTATCGGGGTCGGACTCCAGAGGGGAGCCTAGGGAAGTTTTACCGAGGGCGGAAGCTGAGGCTATTCGTTCAGATGAGTGACTAGGGTTGGGAAAGAAAGTCCTGGGCGATGCTTTGACCAAATTGCGGTCCAAATTGTTCTTCCGGAGTAGAAGCAAATCACCGAGTCTAAGACTAACACACATTGATTGAGTATGGACTAGTGACCTACACCTTTTGCAGCGAGCTTCAATTTCATGCGTTACAGAACTATCAAGGCTCGATAAAAAAGAAATGTACCGTTATTTCCAAAATAGACCGGCAGTTTTCGGAACTTTGTGCTTGTAAAGAGCGGGTGGATGGAGTGTAATCAACAGGCTCTAACTTCGGTAAATAAGCTGGCACGGTCGCATTCCCTGATCGAGATCCATGATCTTTTGGCGTAGCCTGATCCTCACATGCGGTCTCCGCCTTGCCGAGAAGTAAAGAGGAAGTGAACGCTTCGAGTCAGTCCAACAAGTCGCTCGGGAAGAGGGCTGGGAGCTTCGCATGGATTATGCCGACCTGACATGGATAGAGGTTAGGAGGTGGCCGAGCGAAGCACAACAAACTGCCGTCTTTGTTTCCTGCGCGCGCGACTGTCCTGCCTTGCAGCTGCAGAGAACGTCGTATATTTCAAGGCTTTCAAAAAGCGAACAAGGACTACATTCAGTGTAAATGTGTATCTTGTAAATCACAACAGTTTTATTTGGTCAGTGGCGTAAAAGGGTCGCCGGAGCAAAAATTCCTTCTTATTGTAGACTTTGTTGATTGGGCTGTTCTTCCCCTAGTCGGCGGTGCAGCAAAACTCCTCTGTTAAGCCTCCCCCCTCGACAGCAGATTTTTGAAAATTGGGACCAATCAAAGGCACGCCTGGTATTCAGAAATGAGTTCTGCGGCTCAACAGACAGTGACTGTAGTAAGTGATTCCAGTGAGAAAAAATGCAGAAGAAGAACCGCCGGAAATACCCCATATAGGACTTCCTGCAGTACCGCGTTTGTACGCGCATAAGACGAAGAAGGGCGTGGCCGGACGAGTTCCTGCCTGTTGATGCCGGCTTTTTCTCCTTATCACCTCGGTCTCATCATTCGAAATAGAGAGTGTTAGTAGCGGTACAACCGCCTCAGTAGGTGGCAGTTAAAAATGAACGTTTTTGTTGCGGCAGTCATTGAGCGAGACGTTCCACCGTGACCGCCGCGGCGCGTTCCTCACGTACTTTTGAGCTGTTAAAGTGGTGTATCTTCCATTCTCGCAGAAAGGATTACCATATCCGAAGGAGGCGCATGAGCATCAAATGAACGCGGAACGTGCCTTTATTATGAAGATGGCTGTCAATTTGCTGTGAAACAGATTTTGGAAGAAAGCCGTATTTAGCACAAAACTGACCCAGTGTGATGGTTTGCCTTGAGTCCATTTGCAGCTGCTTCACAGTTTAATGTTAGAGTAGGAAGGTCAGATGGTGAAACTCGTATGCTTCAAGGGTTCAATGCCTTAGTGTGGTTGGGTCAGTCGTCTGTATGGCGAAGCTGGAAAGTACGTCAGTCATGAGGCAGTATCTCTACAAGGTTCACATAGGCCATGGGTTTTGAGCCGTTCAATGACCTCTATACTCATGCCATAGCGAAAGATGCACGGCGATGTTTTGCAGAACATTTCCCACACTGATATAACCTACTTTTGTGGTGCTTGTTAGAGAATTCCATCGCTTCTGTACTTCCAGAAATTTTGCATCATAAAAGAGTACAGGTGTTTTTTCAGACCTCGTCCACTGGCCATCGTTCTTCCACCAATGATTCGATCACCGTCATCGACCACAAAACACACAAAACGATCCACTGCTGTA
>MU932341.1:0-11313 GCA_036418165.1 Cooperia oncophora | reverse complement strand
TTGAGCATGAAAATTTCCCTGAATTGAAGCCTGTTGACTTCCGATAG
Organism: Cooperia oncophora; assembly: GCA_036418165.1. NCBI lineage: Eukaryota > Metazoa > Nematoda > Chromadorea > Rhabditida > Trichostrongylidae > Cooperia > Cooperia oncophora. The sequence goes on along the minus strand of MU932341.1, from coordinate 11,266 downwards.
CAATGAGAAGCGCTGATACCTACGGACCTGGTTTCACAACTGCTGGTTTCTTTGTCGTGGTAGTAGTAACGGGTTTCACGACTGGCCGTGGTCTCGATGGTTGCACAGGTTTCGAGGGTTGCACTGGTTTGGAAGGTTGCACTGGTTTCGAGGGTTTCGCTGTGGCGCGAGTGACACAAAGGCTGTTCGAGCAAGACGAGCCGGGATATGCCTTGCACTCACAGGTCTTTCCGTTCTCCCAAAGCACGAACCCCGGTGACAGCCTCCTGAAATAGGAAACATGGGGTTGAATTGTTGTCATTAAGCTGAGTAATATTACGCTTTACCAACAAGTTTTGGTAAAGCGAGAAGCCTTTCAATGGAGTGCGAGCTTGTCCTACTCACACTGAGCCTGAATTTTGTTTTCAAGCGGTATCTGTGACTATAGACTTAGATTCTATAGTTAGACCTTGTCCATTATACAAGGCTAAATCTCTCGGTGTTGACCCCCCCCCCTTCCTGGACGCAAAACGACTTTCACTTGCATTTACATTTGTAATGGCTTTTAAATGCGGCTTAAAGACTTGCTGAGAATTCCATGTGCAATTCCAAGCAGCTCAGAAGGATGGAAGGCTTGATTGGCTCGGGCGGCAGCCGATATGAACCCCAACTGCCAACGGATGAGCAGTGCTACGTGACATTAGGCCACTTCCGCGTTTTTCAGATGCTTTCTCGTTTCTGCCTCTGCCACCCGCCGCAACAGCGTGTCCGATAGCGAGCGTTCTCCAGCTAATGGAAACAGAGGGTATGTGAGTTGGAGGGAAGTCCGGCTACAAGCTCTTCGGATCTGTTGAAAATAACCTTAGTTGTTTCTGTGAAAACAAGGAATTCGCTCACGGGCTGTCGTAAACACAGGTCAGAAACATGGTTGAAGAACCGCAGATTTTGTAAGCACAGCCAAACTGCAGAGTTTTCGAGTTAGCCATCTGAAAACATCCAAAGTGTTTTCTTGCTCTCAGTTTGTGATCTAGTCGGAACACTTACGTTAGCAAATGCTTCGGTCTGGTAGTTCAATTGGTTGGTTTTAGAATCGACTCCAAGTTGCGTCACACGGCTCACCCAAACGCTCTGGGCGTATTTCAGAAGTGCATCTTCTCCATAGTTGTTGAACGTGATCCTGATAATTTATACTTTCATTTTATTACTCTTCTGTTACTGGACGTTTACAAGTTCTTATGGTTATGTGGTACAGTTATTCACGGCCAAGGGTGAGAGAGCCTTAGGCTCTAGATTACTGGCCCCTTCACTATGCTTTGTGGTGATGCCTGGGTTCCACTGTATGCACGCAACCACTAGTTTGAAACTATTATAGTTCTCTGCTGGCTGAGATAGAGTCCATATCGAGGGTACCAAGAGGCGTAGCACACAATGGTTGTGAGGGCTCTGACGAAGGCCGGCAGAGACGTATCTATAAGAGGGTAGAATCGGAATGCATAACGCTGGACGTCCCTCCATCCTTTCGATATGGTGAATATGTGAAGGTGAATGGAGCACATTCACAGGAGAGCCTGGCCTCTCTAAATGACCACCAAGCCGATATAGATTAGGTGTGAAGTGTTCTGCCTTAACACCTCGCGGAGCACTACAAAAGTTCAGTAGGAAGTGACCTGACATGATGACTCTATAAAGCATGAGAGGCTATTCCATCGTTACTGTTCTTGAATAAAGCAGTATGTGAACAAATTACACAACCCACTTGATAATATTTTGAGCAAACTCGCGAATAAACGAAAAGTCGCATTTCGATACCACATCCTGTGCCTTTTTTTCTAAATCACAGCTCCAGCTCTGAAAACTGCCCTTAAACTCTCTCATTTAGGTTAACAAAAGGCTCATGACCAGTGCTCGCAGTTAAGTCAGTGAAATCAATGGCGAGGGGAACTGCGAGTTGAATTGGGCTGTACTGCAGGTTAGGCATGCTACGAAATGCTTTTTCGAATTACATTAGTATACTGATCAGAGTTTGGGTGACAGCGCATTTGTAGGTTCGGGCTTAGTTTTGTGATCTGACACTGCTTGTTCCGCCAAACTTCTTTACTCAATCACTTACCAACTCGTACATGTTCTTAGCCGGTCCGAGAAATCCTTTTTTATTTGGCTGTTTTCCAAGTGATATATTCCGACGAACTTCATTATGGTAATCGAGGAACACTTTTCTTCTCGCGTCGGTCTGAGACAGACTGCTTGGACAGCCATAACCTAAAGGATGAGTGAGTATTATAGTTTTTCCGAAAGGAGTTGCAGTAAATAAGAATGGAGGGTGCGCCATAGTTTGGCTCCTGCTGTGGCAGATGGCATAGATGCCCTAACAGCGTACTGCATCGATGGAAGAATACCATCAAGGGGTCGTATCTGGTCGATGAGGGGAGCGAGATAGTAACAAGATGAGAAAACGGGGGTTTGGATGGAGGTTGGTCGTAATGACACCGTCATTTCAGACATCACGATGCTGTACCCTGTGAATAAGGTTCTATATAGAACTTCACCTGACGTGCAACTTACGTACCTGCTTCGGCAAGCGGGCTCAGCAGTACCTTAAAATGCAGTGGTCAGTACCTTGTGATTGTCACATACCTTACTAGTTTCGAAAAAAAATTAGCCAGAATCATTCAGAAGCGTAAGAGTTGGACTTACCACGTAAAGCGCAGCAATAGGCACCAACATGTTTTGAATTACATGATTATTGAAATCTGCCCAAGCATTTATATATGTGTGTTTCATATTATTGAAATGTACTTTCCCCACATATTGATTCCGCGTTTCGTGTGAGGCGCATATAAAGACCCATGTTTTATAGTAGCGGTTCAAAAATCACTGAAATTTCTCTCTCAGTTTTGGATCGGTTTTGATCTAGGAACTGAATCTGGTGCCTTTTCACTTCCTCAGTGGGAAATGGGGAAGACAAAGACCTCCCGCAGTTCAAGGCTGCACTTAGGACTGATAACAAAGCTCCAGCCTTCAGCCTCGTAGCCAGAAAAATAATCGTCAATAATTTGTCAGCTGCTGCGCTAACCGTTCGGAGCAGTGGGGTAATTGAACAAAATGAAATAATAATCGAAAAACAAAATACCAAGAAGAACAATCACTTTTTTCGGGATCCATTGTGTCCACTAGAAATTGAACTTTTTCATGGAGCCCACCAAGCTAGGTTTCCAACGTGGGCTTTTGTTATACTCAGTTGAACTTTTGACGATTCCATTAATGCTATTGTGTTGTTATTGAGCGATGAAACTGAAGCGGGACCAACGTCATGATGACTGCAAGGACCCTACTGTTTGTAGCGGACTCTCTCCTTAGCCCAGCTGGAGCTCGCTGCACTGCTATGGCAGAATTCACTGTGGCATCTGGGCACTCAAGTAAGAGGTTGCCTTTTTAGAGTAGGCCAGGAATGTAGTGCTCAATATTGGCAGTCTATCAGTGAGAAACCGTGCCAAGAAATGAAAAACACAAGAAAAAACTTGAACAAACAATGAGTAACAAAGCTGGAAGCTCCGCGAGACAAATGGGACAGTCAGAAGGGCAATGGCCAGGATACCAGGGTCAAGCATTACGTCGCGCAAAAATTAGGAGGTTAGTACGACCCCCTAGAAAGGGGTGACCGTATGTACGACCTGTCTCCTTTAGTGAACGTGGAGTATGTGGGGGTATCTGCTGCGGTCACAAGGATGAAGCTGTATATATTGTGTGTTATGCGAATTTTATAGTTTCTAGGAGGCAGTATAATGCACAAAGTCTCAGAGAAACCTTGAAGTGATGCTGTCTAAACGAAATAAACACAAAGGCAAGACATTTAGCGCACTGCCGCAGCGTCGCGCATCGAGATTGGAGCTCTATCGGCCTGCTGCACTCACGTAGTATTTTTAAAAGGGTATAACTTCATTCAGGAACCATCTCTCGCAGAGCGGTGAAGTTAGTTCAGGTTGTATGACTAGGCCCTAAACGAAATGTAGTGCAGTTTTCATCTAGCTTGCATGACGGTTCTGGCCAAAAAAATAGCGCGGAGAATTTGGGGCAAACGCGAGTTCCTTCACCTTTCAATAGGAAAAAAAAAACTTCTCTCATACGTCACATAGAACGGAGTCTACAGGCCATTGGGAACTACAGGATTTTCTCTTTTGCATGAGCACAACAGCATTGCTGTAGCTCAGTCACTGCGAAATTTCCCCGTAACTCACAAAAAACTCACAAAATTACAGGGAAGAATTTTTGGCGAACGCGAGTTCTTCACCTTTCAAGGCCATAACTTCGTTAAGACATAATTTGTGACAGAATGAAGCGGCGTGGCGTTCCACTCCTAACAATCCGGCTGATCAAAGTGTATGCCTTCCACGAAACTCTGACTCGACGAAACTGTGAGTGAGGGAATTATTACAATGTACTGATGGTGAACAGTGCTTCATGGAATTATCAACCAGATTCAAAATGTGCAGGTGGCTTTCTCCATTGAGAATTCTTTGGTAGAAGAAATTGCGATTTGATTCCAAATTAAGCGTATAATTTTTTTTGACAAAGGGAGCCCTCACAGTCCATGTTATCTGCTATTGGGCATAGTTCTCTCAGCTTCTCGGCGATCATAGCTTAAAGTTGAAAAGCGGGAGATTCGTGCACTGTATAAACAAGACGATATTTTGTTGCAAGCAGATCGTGAAAGTTCCTGGCAGCTGAACGTATTCACCACCACCACCTCACAAGACAAATCGAAACAATTCGCTCAACCACTTTATTTCAAATCCAAAGCATTAAAGTTCATTCGGTCTCACTCGAATATCGCCCGAGCGAATGTAGCTCGAACAAGCGATTAGCACAGAATATTCAGTTTCCACGCATGAAAGCACACCATGCTTTCCCACGTACGCAGCAAGTTGAACATTGGCAATCAACGGGCCATACTGCACAGTGCTGGATTCCAAATCTCTTTCCGAAGAGAGCTTGACATTTCTTTCTTTCTCAGGAAGCTTTCTTCGTAGTTATTAGAGGGTAGCAATACATCCTGTCTCAATTGTAGCCACAACCAAGGTGTTAAACCACTTTATTAATCTAACTTCCGTTTCATTTTGCTGTTCTTCGTGAACCCCCTTCCCCTGTTCGCCGTCGCCCTACAATTAGGAAAAGAAATATGAATGAGTGGAACATTTACTACGAAAGAGCATGTTTTGTCCCTGGCCTCATAAACCATCGTAATTTCGTCAACACCTGGACCTCATCAGTGAAGGTAAGGTTGACGAAATAAGGACAACACTTTGGGACCTGACCACTTTCGTCGGTTACGCAGGGTCGTAGACTATAAAGGGTGCCTGAAGGACCAGAGCAAGTGCATTCGATGTCTCCGCTAATCTCACCTTGCTTACACAGCGCGCACCGTGACAGCTACCTGACTAGACATATGTAGAATGTTCTCAAATCCTCCGTTGAGCTCTGTTGGAAGCAAAAGAGCGCAGCCTTGTCTGCATTTAAATAGCACACGTCATACAAACGTTTTTTGTTGTCCGCCTTTAACACTAATTATTGGCCATTGGTAGACTTCGGCGTGTATCCGGACACTTTTTGTTATATCAGAGAAAAAACTGATAAATTACGATGCATACGAGCGCTGCTGGCACTACAAAAAAAGAGAGATAGTGTTCAGCCCAGGAGGGACGTGGGGAAGCACTACCAAGTTAGTCACTATCTCAAAAGGAAATCCGATTGAAAAAGTGAAGTTCATATCCATAATATTTCCCAGTGTTTCCCCTGTGAGACGCCAAATCTGCTTCTGGCTACGTTGTGCAGTATTGCAAAGACTCGTTATTGCGCCACTGTCCGAGCAACTCGCTTGAAGCATACGGGAGCGCAGAGATAGCAATATAGGGTTTTCTCGCTAAATCGACATCGAGGGTACATGCAGGAGTGGTCATCGCAGTCGTCATGTGAGCCTCAAAAACTTCGATGAAATCAGCCATTGGAAAGTAATCTTCCTTGGTTGCCATGACCGTTGACTTCGGAAAAAGTGCAGAAAATTGTCACACCTTACACATTCCCATGAAAAGGGGCACTCCCAGATATCTCAGTGTGTTCTCGTTGGTAGCCTTCACTGGTTCCTCTTGAAGTCCTTCTCTTGTAGTAAGCGTTTGCGTGTTTCCTCCTTAAGTGTTTTTGCAGAGGTTTCATAAGCTGCACTTGCCTGACATGCAGACAGATCAACACGCAAACGAAACACTTATATCAGCGTTATTATGGACATCAGATCACCTATCGTGCTGTAATTTTCGCAAAAATCCTTGCTGCATAAGTATAAAGGAGAATGAGTGTTCTTTTGCACTTTTCACGTAACGAACTTTTCTTACTCGATCTCAATCCGGAAAATATTAACTTTAGCGTTCGAACTCCGTTCGATAACACTTCGTTGCACTCTTTTTGAGGAATATTTATAGTTGAACAGTTGGATCCTTGGTTGAACATCTTGGGGCCTCACATCCTATCCAACTGAAAGAATTTTACAGTAAACTAACGTAGTGAGATTGGGCATGCAAGTGGCTCCTATAATCCGCCAGCATTGTTTAATTCACTCTCTCAATTGTATCAGTGCTACGTACGCGTTCGAAAATGCAAGTGCCATTTCACAGACAGTGCTGATGAAAACGATCAATCCACTATGGTGGGCAAGTTTTTTATATGGAATGGTTCTCGCAGTGGATGAAATCAATGAGGCGCCGTTTGCGAAGCCAATAGAAAGGTAGCTTCAATGAGTCTGATTCAACACTTGAAGGCATAAAGGATTTGTCTCCCTGATAATTTGGTACTTGTTCAAAAGTAGCAGCAGGGATGCAACATGGTGGGAAAATGACGAAGAAGCGGAGGTAAACGGACGAAATGCTGCGAAAAAAAATGTTCTGCACGGCATTGGACGAGCCTTTCTGAACAAGTTTCCCCTTGGCACTGTGAAGCGATAAGAGCGCCACCACGTCGATATGACGGTCCGACCATTTGTGGGCGGGCGATCGCAGTGGGCGTCTGGGTCGGCTTGTTGCCCCTTGGTTAGGCACCAAAACAGTGTCTTTGGTTGAAAAAAGCGGCACGCAACTCCTGCTGAAGGACACTTTACCCTTCTCTATTCTTACTAGGCGTATTAACCCTGTACTCCTTGTTGATTTATCGCGCCACCTGCCTTAAGGAGAAAATGATAACTGACTCGTTCTTCGACAGGCTCTTTGTCCAACCGAAAAAGAAGAACCCGGAGCTTCGAGCTGAAATCCTTCCGGAGAGTTTGTTCATCTGAACTAACTTCAGTGATAGTGCTAGAGCGGAAAAAGTTCGTAACATGTGATCATCCTGTGCTTCTCACGAAAGCGCGATCTAGACCTGCAAAGTAATCTGGTTAGTGGCCCGATCCCATAGCCTGTTTTTTTGGGGGAAACGAAGGATTCTGATGAAGAAGTCAGTGACGCAATCCCTTCAGGTGCGCAGAGGGTAGCATGACAATCGTCCGGGTGCCGCGCATAAGAGCACGATGTAGAGCTTGCATCATGGTTCTTTCTGTGCTGTTCAGAGGGGCAGTGATTTCCTATAGTCCACACATCATCCTGAGCTGTAATATCACCGCTACGTTTGTCTGTTGGTGTGTGTGTGTTTGACCGGAAATTCATAACTTTCTTCAAAATAGCGATAAAGCGCTCAAATTCATAAGTGATGTAGGGGGTCGGGCAGGAACATTATTGGTGGGTGGCAGGAAGTGATAAGAGCTGATAAGATACCATACCGGGGCTTAGAAGGGGAGGGTCACCAACTCCATAAGCGCGGGCCACAGCAGAGATGGGCGTTGGTTTCAAGAGGTAAGATAGGGTGCAGGATGGGAACATTATTGGTGGGTGACAGGCCATGATAACAGCTGATAAGATACCACAAGGGGGCTTAGAAGGGGTTAGTTGCGCGCAAGATTCGTACGACGGCACAGTAAAGACCGGGCGTTAATTCCAAGAGGTAAGATGGGTGCAGGATGGGAACGAATTACCTATTGGCGGATGCTGTTCTTTCGCCGATTCGTAGACTTTGTAAACAGTGAACAGTAGCAGTCCATGTGCCCAAGTTATAGCGTACAATAAGGGTTGAGCAAACCCAACTACAGGACAACTTTTTTATTCTTCTTACCAGACATTCAGCTCGAATCGGATTATTAGTATTATTAATGTGTCAGCTAATCGCGGTACCTGTGTGGGATGCGACGGTCGCCGTTGGGCGCACTCTCGCGCCCGGCCGCATTGGCCGGTTCCGCATGGGTGCATTTCACGGTGCCCGTGTTCCGCCCCTGCGGTCGTGGCTTTTTTATTAAAAAAGTTTTTAAATGGGGGTACGTTCTGCGGCTGGCAGCCGTGGCCGTCGGTTTTTCACCGGGAAAACGCGTGACACGCGCAGAAGGTGAGGGGTGAATCACTCGAAGCTGGAGGCAGCTCGAGCGCCAGCCATGAGCCGGCCGATGTCCATCCCCTGCTCCCCGACTGGGAGCAGCCTCCACTCCAGCCCCGACGAGGACATCGACGATCGCATGGAGCAACGAGGAGTATTGTCCGGCAAGATGGGGGCATATTACGTTATTGCGTCCAAGGGGATGAAGCCTTAGCAGGCCTATTGCGTACTCGGAGGGGCAGAGCCCAGGGGGGCCTATTGCGCAGTCAGCTATGGAACGAAACCCATGAGACGGCGACCAGGGAGAGAATATCTATTTCATTGTGGTGAGTATTCGCGTAGTAAATATGTTTGTTCGCAATGTGTAGTTGGGTTCAATATGTTGGTATTGCCATCGTTTTATATGTGTCAATGTGGTGTATTGCGTTGGGTAATGCGCTTTAAGTGATTAGGACGCATGTGTAGGTAGGGTTGGTACCTGGTCGTTGTCGTCTAGTCTGTTGGGGCGGTTGAATAGGCGGTAAGACCCCATGGTCCCCGAGGGGTGGTCCGCTCCTCCTGTTAGGGGGCGCAGGAGGAGTGTAGTGGGCCCGATGGGGCGACCGATTGGTTAGTCGGCGCACCGGGAGTTTGAGTGCGTTGACCGCCGATGTCGATCGCACATACGGGAGTGGTGCGATGGGCACGTCGCGACATGGTGCATTCTAGGCAGCGGAGAACCGACCCGCTTGTTCCCGAACCAAAGACCAGGGAACAAGTTCGGGGACGGCCACCACTGGAGCCGCTCCCGACCCATCGGGTGTACTGGGGTTGGTGGAGCCGGTAAGGGGACTCCAGGTCATTCTGGAGAGCACCCTCCCCTCTTTCGGCATCGTAGGACGCTGAGTGCAGCGGCCTAACCCGGGGTGCGAACTGGCGGGGAAGGATTTGGGTTACTGGTCCGGCAGGACTGTGGCAACCTGCCAACTGGCAACCCTTGGCCAAATTTCCTTCCCGTGACCAGGATACCCGGGGAGGTCCTGAGGTAGACTCCAAGAGGAATCTTAAGTGACTCGCCGCGGGTTCCTGCCGATGAGCCGCCTTGGGTAGGGGCGAGGCAGGACCCAGCTCCCTCGTGTCATGGGTTGAGGGGAGTATGCGGGCGTAAGCCGTCGTGAGCGCCTCGGTGCGAGGCGCGCCCTTTCGATGGGATCACTGGGTACGACGACGCTGTTGGCGTGTTGGGCGCGAGTGTGTTGGGCACAGGATCTACTCTACGGCATGCAGTGGGTAGGTTGCTTCAGTAGAGAAGCTTAATTATTCCTCTTGGGGTTTAGCAAAGTTCTTACCTGGTTTGTGTGCACCCAGCGCCCATCTAAAAGGTCACCCATCAACCCGTACTCGCCCCAAGGTTCAGTGGAAAATGATGGCATTACCACAGTTATGGTAAGTTTAGTGTTTCCTTCTACAATGCTATCCCTTTGTAGTGTTTCTCCTACTTTACTAGTTGCTATTTAGTATTTAGTCATTTCCTCTTTTCTCTCCCTATTACTACGTTTCCAACGTGTATTGCGGTTTAATGCGTTCCCCTACTGCGTTCTAACGGTCAACTCACACTCATGTTCCGTTCACCCATAATTCGCCCTTCATGTATTTCGTTTCTTTCCCTTTTCCATTCCCTTAATGCGTTGGTCCCTTGTTCATACTCCATTTTCCGATCGATGCATGGCATTCGTGGTATCTTGCCGTTGAGCTGATCGATAGAGACACGCTGAGTCTGTTCCCAGACTCGCGCGCCAATCGATCGGCGCTCGGCATGAGAAATCACGTCATTCCCACGCTCGGCATGAGAAATCACGTCATTCCCACGCTCGGCATGAGAAGCCACGTCATTCTCACGCTAAGCAAGGGAAACCGTGTCAATCCCACGATCGCTCATGGGAAAGTGGAGAAATAGCATGAGACCAGACACTAGTGACTAATGCGTAGACGGTATGGACTATTTCGTACCACGAAGTCGAGCTCTGCTCGACCAAGCATTCACCTTTGTGGGAACCACTACTACGTCTTCGTCCGCTACTACGTCTCAATGTGATGAGAAAAATGTCAGAGCAGCGGAGCTTCTTCTCTTTCGCGAACATCAGCGAGAGAGCGAAAGCGAGTTGCGCTTACGTCCCACCCAATTCAAGGCGACTTCGACGAAAGCGACGTTTTCGTTGACAAAGTCCACAACTCGCTCACCGTGGTTACTACGTGAAATGGCAAAAGATGACTCAGTCTGCAGCCTTTACTACGTATCGTGACAAAGTTAAGACATTTGCGATGCGAAGCCGAATCGCAAAGCTAATACGTCTAGCCTCACACAGCAGGCAAAACTCCCCACTAGTGCGTGATCAGACTGGACGCAAGTCTCTTCTAGACATACTAGTCGCCCAGTTCTTTGCTCCGCTGAGGCCGATTCTTGTCGCCGGTGGGAGGCTGGACCCCCAGGGTCCAGACCTCGAGCGTCGAGGAAGCAGAATGCAGAAGGTCGTGGGACCAGCCGCAATTGGAATGAGGATGTGTCAAGCGCCCAAAGAACTCGACTGGACGATGTCTCCGGGCGCTGGTTATTGCGTTGCAGTGCGGCTCTGAGCACGAGGCTCTTCGAGGAAATTCTAATACGCCATAAATTGTAATACGTTGTGGTATTAATGCGTATCGTACTGCAAGTTCGTGGTCGACTGCTTCATGCACGCGTTCACAGACGAGTTGTCGCAGGTAAGTTTCACTTACTCTCACTTACGATGGTTGCTCATGTCTGTGATCTATGTCGACCTTCAAAGCACGCCTTCGGGTGTGCACCCCCTTTTCTGTTTTCCAGGTTGAT
>MU932339.1:0-13065 GCA_036418165.1 Cooperia oncophora | reverse complement strand
CGCAAGATAGTTTAGATTGAACAGAAGTAGAAGCATCGCGATTCACTCACCTTTAGGTTCCTGAGAATAGCCAAGAAAGCGACTGTATCAATAACGACAACTATAGCGCACAGTACTGCACAATATGCGAAGGCAATGTAAAATGAGACAAAGCGGCTGCATGAGGTAGAGGAGTATGTCCAAAGGAACGATTTGGCGTCATATAGGAAATCACACCCCTCTGAAAAATGAGATTGTAAGGCATTTCACGTAGCTACAAGAACTACCAAAACAAAATGAAGTACTACTAGAACTCAAAATGAAGACTGAGTTTCTATTTCCTATGGTGCATTTCAGTTTAACAACCCAATCACCTCCATACAGTTTACAGTAGTCTACAGCAACGCTAAATTTGCTCAATGAAGAGACTCATTTCATGAATAGGTGGAAGAATCCCGCAACTGCAAGTAGTTTTGAAGGATGGACTACTCCAACCTTTGAACCTACTCCGAGGGCTCGACGAAACCCAGTTCGACATGGTGGGGGCACCAAACGGTACTCAGCTAAGCCCGAGTAGGGCGACCTTGCAAGGATCTGTGAATTTCCGTGACCGAAGCGGCCATGTCGAACCATTAGGCAGATTCTCAGGTTTTTATGCGTCACCAAAGTAGAACCCATTATTTGATATGTAAAAAAAGGAGCTAGCGAAAGGCAGTGCCCCCTCTGAACCGAACAGCGCCGCTCGACAGTAAGTGTCGAAGCATGCGCTTGTCAAGCGAACACCACCCGCAAAATTTGTCTCACCCATCTGGGTGCGAGATGTATCTATGAACAGAGGTGTGACGCGCTGCGTCCTTTCTACGTGGGACCGTTTTGCCGTCCCGCGCGTCCTCTAATTCGTCCCCTGTTACCTTGCCCTTTGTTCATAGCCTCCCGCTTGCGGAGCAGTGTCCCCTTCTCTGAGAGCTCGTTTATTGTTGATGCTTCACTCGAGGCATCCTACAAGGTACACAAAAACGATAAAAGCTCCACCGCTGATCAGTCCCTTCTTGGGGGATGCATTCCAGTTACGCTCAGGGTCGTAGCGTCTCACGTGCTCTTACGGAAAGAAGTACATCAGTGTTCCGAACACCCCTGGTGCCAATTTACTGTCTTCAGAGGGTAGAAGGCCTCGTCGGCGCGAGCTTAGCGATTCACTCCGAATGACGCGGCATGGTAAGCGTGCCACTTACCACTCCACCTGCGCCTCTGTGATCAGCATCTACACACTGGTACTTTTCTTACTGTTTTCTGGATGTGTTTTTTTGATGGATTTCGCAGCGATGGAGACCAAATCGGTGAGAAACTTTGGTGTGACCGAGTCAAGTAAGTCGGGGTGAAGAAATAATCATCGAGTTTCATTCACGCATACTCTATTCTCCGGCAAAGGTCTGGGAGTTTCGATAAGGCTACTGCTAGAAAAGAACCAAACGCCCCCCCCCCCCCCCCCCCCCCCCCGTGTGTTTATACCAAAGAAGTAGATGGTGCCATGAGCGAAGCAGAGTATCCAGAACACGGCCAGTATTTGTTTGGTCCTTTGCGTTGAGAACATGGAACTAAACTACGAAAATCGTTGTACTACACTCTTCTGAGAAATGTAGTATCCAGAGATAGCACACCTGGCACTACATAAAGTTATTGGGTTTTGCTATAGAATGCGAGGTTTCGTTAAAATTGCAAGATCGGATAAGGTTTGCGATCTGAAAATGTTCCGCAAAAACTACGGTAAATATCGCAAAAAGGAAAGATAAAAATGTTCATATTTCATTCCCAACTGGAAGGCTTCGCCAATGAGCAGCCGAGCGCCAAACGGGTCGGTCCTTTTTCACGAGATTTTAGATGGACTAGGTTTACGGCCCCCGAGGCGCTGATGATGTGATGCTTGCTTGTGAAGATAAGAGCGCATTGGAACAGCAGGTGCAAGCTTGGGCCGAGCGTCTGGCGAAGTTTGGACTCAGGTTGAACGTCAACAAGACAGAGTACCTGACAACCGACCCAAATGAGCCGGGTTCCATTAAGATCGATGACACGGTGCTCAAAGCGCACGGAAACATCTAACAAGTATCTCGGCATCAGCATTGCGTTTCCGATGGCAGTCTCAACTCGGAGGGTGAGCGCACTGTGTATGTGAGTGCGCATGGTCTAATGTGGCGATCCATGTCTGGTATCCTTGCGATCAGAAGAATATGCACAGAGGTTTCTAAGTCAAAGATCTATTCGGTATGCTCATCCGAACTTGTCGCCGTTATATGGTACGAGACTAGTGCTGGGCCGGCGACAGAAGAAGTTTGAGTCGCTTGCGGTGTGATGGAGATGAAGATGTTGCGCTGGACGGCGGGCGTCACGCGATCGGACCGCATCTGTAATGATGTCGTGCGCAAGAAGTATGGTGTAGCCCCCATAGCGGAGAAAATGCGTGAAACGCGCCTTTGATGGTACGGGCACGTGCTTCGCGCTGAAGCTGACACCATTCCGTACAACTGCTCTCTCGAATCCTGGCGAGGTACCAGGACAGCGGCTAAAGGGGCGTCCCAAGCAGCGCTGGCTCGACATGTTGCATACCTACTTGAAAATGGCCGGCATTCAGATCAGGCATTCCAGCGGCGAGAGAAGCTGGCGTAGTTGTATCAAAAAGGAGCGGACGCCCGCGATCGAGCGGACAAAACGCTGAAGAGAAGTTAAGAAATAGTTAAGGAAATGTTTTCAGGGCCCCCGAAAACTCATGCTTTTGGACTTTGTATATGTAGTTCCGTTATAATAGACAACATGTAAAAAAATTGTATTGTTTGCCCAAGTGGTATCTTGACAACTGACGTACTTGTACATGAGGGGGGAACAGATAGCCATAAGTCGATTGAGAGCCATTTGCAAATGTCCATAGACAGAGCCAAACCAGAATATCACGGTGAGTTGACCTATTCTCTGTCCGAAATAAGTATGGGTTATCGTTTCAGGTAAACCACTGAAATGAGCCGAAGATTGTCCATATGTTGAGAGCAAGTGACGTACTTCGAAAGAAATGGAGAAATTCAGGTGTTAACGTTGTTAGAGGGGGCCATGTGAGGCAGTGGGGCAACACAGGTTGTCCACTATCTCCTAAGCCTGAGCTGAATCAAAGGAAGGGATCACTACCTTGGTCGCATAGGGAGCGGCAACCGAAGTCGCTAATCGTCATTCTCGAAGCGTGGCTCCCTCCAACTACGTAATCCGTAGAATTTACTGATATAACAGACTTAGCGTACTCACAGTATCGTTGCTGGTGCCGCCCAAAAGGTGTAAATCGCGAGTACACCAACATCAGCGACCAATGTGATGCACAAATGTAGCCAAACGCATTACGGAAGAAGGGTGTGCGATAGATTAGCACCACAGCCGCGACATTGAATGCAATCCCAACGACGCCAACCTGAAATACAGAATAGTTCAGATAACAACCTTTCCACCTTTCCTACTTTTCTAAGCTTGTGAAAGAAACGTCTTTTGAACACCGCTTCCCCAAGACACGCAAGGCGCTTTTTTAGTGTTCTTCCGCAGAGCGGCTTTTTTTGCCAATCTTGCGCGGAGTGCCTGCTGCAAATATCTTGCACACAATGGACCCGATTACATGTCCCACCCCAGATAACTCCACCCCTATTTGATGCGAGACAATTTACACTTACATTAAACACATTATGCGCTATATATAAATAGATGCTATACCAGTTTTCCACACCTTTCATCTGCTACACACATAGACCTTGGATACACTTTCACTAATAGTACACTTGACTCCGCCTCCGACGACTCCGCCCACTTATTAATGGATTTATCAAAAATTTCGACACTTTATAACTTTATTCTCCAACACTCGAGTTCAGTGATCCTTTCACACTTAGAATCTACACATGGGAGGCATTTCACAACACCCACACTGTGCTCCTCCCGCTCTGCCACGCCTCTTTTCAAGCATTTTAGTGTTTTTTGACAAATTAACTTGTTTAAAAAAATGTGAGAAAAATTGAAAAAGTGATTCTTATGATGGTAGTTACTTTGTCACTTACGGATTCATTCGATTATGGTGTAGGCATTCGTGGGATACTTCAACATGGAATATCTTCTTGTGTTGAAGCGCATTAGTGCAACTCTACATATGAGACCACAGCCGCCACGCTAACCTTCCGCATCACAAGCATTTGGAGTAATTCACCTATTCTAAGAATGAGAACGAGGCGAAGCGTGTGTAGAAGAAAGCCACCGCTTAACGCGTAGCGGATGGGGATCCGAAATCGGTGTCGATTTTCTCCGGACGACCAAGCCATTTCATTCCTTGAGGGTCGATAAATTGGTAATAAACTTGTGTTCGAGGAAAAACGGAGATCAGATTCCCCCACTCCATTCAATGGATAGGCTGAGCTGCCTTCAAAGTGCCACTATGGTTCTTGAAGGAAATAGAGTGCGCTGCTCATCCCAAGAAAGGACTGATCAATCGTGAAAGCCTCATCCTTGATTCTTCTGTTGTACCGACGCGACCGGCGTTTAATTCGGTATCCAAATGAGGTAAAGAGTCTCAAAGAAGATATCGCCGCAATCAGTTGAGGCAGTTTCAATAGAGATGGAATAAGCCCATCTCTTCCACCACTGATTGTTTTATTCCTAAATCAATCAATCTCCATTGGTGGAGCGAGGTCGCCGAAGAGGGGCTCCTTTCGTAGTCAGAGCACATCACTGTTGGAGATTACTCAACAGGTGAGGTCGTATTTGGTTGCTGGAGGGGTGGGGGGGGAGGTTGCTGGTATTTCGTTCGAGAAAACTCTTTTGATAATTGATTTTTGTAGTTTAATAGACGCTCAAGGGGGGGGGGGGGTGTCGTCGTGTTGCAATGAGATGTTGTGTACATGGGGAAGAGAGAAGGGGCTGTGTTTGCCTTCTAAGGGAAATTTGTAGCGTTGGGAAGAATTTTCCCTTCCCTGTGCGGCGGCTAAATTTTGAGGAAAAACGTGGGAGGTTTTCGGATAATTTTTGGGAAAAACCCAACCCAAGAACACGCTCGTGCGCAATTGGGGAAATTTGATTGTCAGACGATGGTAGGTAAGATGGGGATGCGGGATCGTACTTTTCTCGTAGTTTTTTTTTTCGTTTCGCACGTGCTTTATACCCTCCCCCCCTTGACCGTATCAGGAAGCAGGGCATCAATCGTTGTTGGGGAGGGAAATCGGAGAAAGGTCGTAGAGCCACCCTCAAGGGGGGGGGGAGTGGGTTCGCACGGACCGAGCTAGCGGTGTGTCCTGTCCGTCGTTCTTGACACCGATCCGATAGATTGTGACGTTATCAACTACATAATATCTTTGTGTAATAAGTTAAATATATGGGTGCAAGCTGGGAAAAGTGCTAAGGCTCATGGTTCTCGATAACCGTGCGGCTCCTTTCTTATTGCAACCTGAGCATTTTTGTTTAGCCAGCTGTGAGCACTGTGCCTTTCAAGGTTCATGGGAGGAACGGCTTGTTTACTACCTGTCTAGTCGCTGAGACAAATAAACATTCCCACATGAAAACAAATCATATTCATCCTGTAATTAAATTGTTCCACCCGAAAGTCACGAATGGCACAATAATACTAGCAGCTCGGGCATGACTTTTCATTATGTCTGCTCTCACTTTTCACAAGAATTGCGAAGCTTTTGCAATGGTACGATGCACCCTGGAAAACACAATACGAAAGACTGTACGTTATGCGAAAACTTTTCCAGTTCTTGCAGTACTGAAATAAGGTAAAGGATAAATAAAGGATAAAGTCTTCGCCGTTAATCAATCCCTTTGTGGGATGCGGCACGCATTCTACTTCCATTCAGAATCGTAGTGGCTTATTGAATGCGATGTGGCCTATACAATGACTTGCGGGGGCCAGCCGATGTACAAGTCAGTGTTTTATCCTCCCAGACGAATCTGGTACCAATTTACCGTCCCGAGGGTAGAAGGCTTGGTTGGCCTGGGCGGGAGTCGACCCGGGATTCGAACCCGGGACCGCGCGAGTGGTAAGTGCGCCATCATGGCGGGCATGAGCCCTCATGTGCCACGCGGTGTTCTACACAGTTTCGTGGGGCTCACTTGAGAAGTAGCTCATACTCTTAGTATGTTACACAATTACCCTAAAGTTCCGTAAATGAGTCCGCCATTAGATAAGTCCGGGCGAAATCGGATCGCCGCGCGCGAATACTGAATATTGGAATCAACTGGTATATTCAGAAACGTGGACTTGAAAGGAGCATCATAGGATATAGGACCATAAAAAAGAAACAGTAGAGGTCGGAACATGTCGAACTACCCTTGAACTCAACTTTCAGCCAAATCTGCCCCGTAGAAAAAAGTTGATCAAGATCCGGTCCATTTTCGGAAAATTGGGGTAGTAATAGTTGAACAGTGCCGATTCACCTGTTAACAGGTCGAAATTGAAAAAAAGTAGAATAAAAGCGGAATGTGCTGCAGGGCTCGATCATTCCTTGCGACACTTTAGACCGCAAAAAGGAATCTGCTAAAATCTGAATATCTCTGTCGGAGTCAAGCACGACTTCTGCTCCCAACACTACTTTGGAACCCCTCTACGAAGTTCCTTCTAAGGAACCTTGAAGTGAAGAAGAGACTTCCCTCCTTGTTGCTCGCATGGTCATGTCTCGTGAAGGTGCCCTTTCCAAATCAATTTCTCTGAAAATTACAATTGATTTGGACCACATTGCCCAACGAAGTGTTCGCGCGCGCGGCGATCGCGATGTCGCGCGCGCATATCGAAGGCGACTTCGCGATCGCGTCGCTAGTGGTAGCGGTTGTGTAGCGCGACTGATTCGATCGCGCTCCAATGCAAAAATCAACTGGACGGATGCTAATTTACAGCCATTTTCGGTTACTTTTTGCTTCTTTCTCCTCCCGCTTGCTTCTCGCTTGTTTCTTCCTCCTCCTGGAATTATCTATTTTCAAATCTGTTCCCGATATTGTTTTTTCACTCTTATCGCTTCTTGACCCTTAACATAGTGAAACTTTTTCAGGATGTTAACATCGAAAATATTCTTGGGCATGGACGGCCGGTTCTGCCGCGCACAAACCTATTTCTTGCTTTCGAGGAACCAATGTGTTTTTCAGCGGCTCGCCTGCAAGTTATCTTTCTCGATTCGCCAGCAAATCATCATTTTGCCTTAGTTGGTCGGCAGTTCAGACCTTCAACCTGCCACGGCAATCATGTTCTCATTTGTCTCCGTATTTCCCTAATTGCTGTGATGTATTTGGTTTATGTTTTTAGGTTTACTTTATCTCTTACAGGTCTCTATACAATTAGAAATAGTGGATCGAAAGGAAACTACTTGTCGTACAGGTGAAGGTTTCTACTGATCTGCTGAATTACCGACAAAGCTAAACACAATATGATTGATGAGGATCAAAACGGTAATCAAAACCGGCAGGGCAACTGAAAAATCCACTCGAAACACAAGAAAGCTAACGCGTAGAACGGCATCATTCAAAAATATCCAATGGCAGCCTGAAAACTTTGCAAAGTAAAACGCATATAACTTGACAAACGAATACGAAATCAGTTATTAGAAATTACATACGTTGCGGCTGATGTCAGCGAAGTAACAATCGTGAAGCAACTCGGCCGAGGAGACAACGACAGCAAAAAGTGACCGAAATTGGCTGTAGAATTAGCATTCCGTAGCCTTGGTTTTTGAATTGGACGCCGATCGAACCGGGTCCGGCACCTACAAGCCTGGTTGCCCTACGATCGGTGCGATTCGCCGAAGTCTGACCGTGCCCCAAAGCGGAATTTCCGCTGGAACTTCCGCCAGATACTTGAGTCTGGTATCTGATTGGTTGAGTCGTTCATATGAGCCGCTTTGGAGTATACAGTTTCTTCCGAGTAGCGGCTACCATCATCTATCTGTTATGCTGGAAAGAAAATCCTGCAACACTTCAAAAGATTGCTCATCTCCTCGGGGGCATGGTTATGCAACATTGTGCAAGCCTGAAAACCCCAGTCTGGAACATACATTCATTACGCGGTTATACCCTCAGTTTTCTTGGAAAGGTAGTTTGTAGTGGATAAGCGTAAGCCGTCAATAATCTTGAATGGCGGACATTCAAAGAGCAAAATCCCTCCATCTTGACAGTTGCCAGTTCTAACGAACATCTTAAGAGGCACAATGTCAGCTGATACAAATTAACACTTAAATAGGGCTGCCCTATTCGTCTTACAAGTCCCTCATCATTGCAGACGCGTGGGCGGTGTTGAGGCGCGCGCGCGTGTGACTCGGCTGTGAGACAGTCGCGTCACAGCCGCAGTACACACGCCGCCGACCTCCACCGGTCTGCAATGATGACCACCATACATATTCGAACGAATTTCCACAGATACCTCAACGACACTCTTCTGAACTCACTATAAACATTATTGCTCCAGCGATGATGTCTTCAGAACGATCCAGATGGGCGACGACAGACATCAAGTAGTAGTAGCTGAAGCTGTATTTCAATTCTTACTATTCGATATTCGAGTGGTTTAACGACTGGAATCCTTCCCGTTCGTCACTTCCCGCCCTGTCGCTAAGCTGTGCACGGACAAAATGAAGAATAGTGAACTTGTGAAGGAGAACAACTTTGTGGACCACAGTGATTCAAGCTAGGATCACGCTTGCTCAGTGGGAAATTAACTACATCAGAATTTACTGGACTTACCCAAAAGTGCCCCCACAAATCCTATCCGCAGCCTCATCGTGGCGTGGGGGTGAACGGTAGAACGGTTTTGGACTGTTCCAAAAACGTACCAATGCGGAGGGTGCCACGTCAGAGCCTGGCGAGCTACGCGTGGTTAATTTTCTTCTCGCCGAAAACAGTAACAACTATGGGCCTCATTCCCCTGAGCTGAGGGAACTACCGACAGGGCGACGTCGGCTCTGGGGACGGCATCGGACGAGGCTGCTAAAATCACAGGGCCAACGGAGTTTTGAGTCGCCCAGGACTAGGATGACGATCTGTACTTTCAACGCACGGACGCTTGCATCGGAAGCTCACATCGAAGATCTGATGTTGCAAGCCAGGAAGATCAAGTACGACGTCATCGGACTGACCGAAAGACGAGGAGGCATCGCCGCTTACACGCCGGCTAAATTCGTACGAGACTGGAGAAGAACTGTTCCTCGGAACATGCGACAGCAGAGGCGTTGGCGGTGTGGGCGTCCTCGTCAACACGCACTTGGCCATGAACATCGATTCGTACGAAAGTCTGACGACCCGAATCGGACGTTTGAGAAGATGTGGTTCAACTCCAGCTTTGACAATCTTCGTCGCCTACGCACCAACATCAAGCTACGACGAGGATGAGCTCGAAGCGTTCTATATGGAATTGGAGAAGTTCTACAAGGAAGATCATACCTTCTTCAAGGTCATCGTCGGTGATTTCAACGCTAAGATCGGACCAAGAAGAACGGCTGAAGAACTTCACATCGGAACTCACGGAACGGAGTGGAATGAGCAGGGTGAAAGGCTGTCTGAGTTTATCATGTCGACCCACACCATCCATGGTAACTCGCAGTTCCAGAAGCCCTACTCTCTACGCTGGACATGGGAGTCTCCTGGTGGACAATTCCATAACGAGATCGACCACATCATCTGCAATCGAAGGTTTTGCCTGACCGATGTCGCTGTTGTCCCTAAGTTCTACACGGGATCCGACCATCGTCCTTCGCGCAAGATTCCGCTTTTCGATGCGAGGAGAGAGAGCCGCAAAGTTCAAGAAGCGAAGCCCCAAGACCACCATCAACTGGGATCACTTCACTTCTCTCGCTAGGCTCTGGGAGGATTCTGTCATTGACAACATCGACGAGGAATACGAACGGCTTGTTGCACATCTTCACGACTGCGCCAAGAAGTCAGAGGGTTCCAAGATTACCAAGAAGCGTCTATCTCTGGAAACTCTCGAGCTGATTCGCCAACGTGGAGCCGCACGAGCCGCAGGCAATTACCAGCTGACGTCTGAGCTTGCGAAGCTATGCAGAGAAGCGATAAAGGAAGACCTCAAGGAGAGAGAGCAGTACTGGTGGAAGCCGCAGAGGCTGGGAAGAGCGTACGCAAACGCCCGCGACTTCGCCAACTGTAAGACTAAGATGACCGCCCTCCGACGTCCGGATGGAACGATCACGATCCAGAAGAGGCACATGGCAGAAGGTCATCACGACTTCTATGGCATTCTTTGACAGCACAGTCCCTGACAACCATAACCGCTTGGGAGCAGGATGGCTATGTCAGTTCTGGCTCGTTCTCCTTCCGAAAGTCCGACACGCCATCTCGTCGGTGAAGAATCGTACGGCACCCGGTCCCGACAGGATCAGACCCGAACATCTGAAGAATCTTCCGCCAGTTCTCGTCAAAACTCTGGCTCGACTCTTCACGCGCTACCTGTCGGAATGCAAGGTACCCACCTCGTGGAAAACCAGCAAGACTGTGTTGCTGTACAAGAAGGGAGACCTGTACGACATTGGCAATTATCGCCCAATCTGCCTGCTGTCTGTAGTCTACAAACTCTTCACACGAGTCATCCTGAATAGGATTGGCAGAACACTAGACGAAGGACAGCCATGCGAGCAAGCAGGGTTTCGAAGAGGATTCAGCACGATCGATCACATCCACACGGTAACGAAGCTCATTGAAGTATCGCGAGAGTACAAGATGCCGTTATGTCTCACGTTTATCGACTTGAAGAAAGCCTTCGACTCCGTTGAGACAGAAGCGGTTATCGAAGCCCTGGGCAACCAGGGTATTCCTACTCAGTACATCAGGATTCTTCGTGGAGCTACTACAAGACAAACTTCACGACCAAGATCTCACCATTCTACAAGGAGATCATCATCGATGTGAAGAGAGGGGTCCGACAGGGCGACACCATCTCGCCCAAGCTCTTCAGCGCCTCTCTCGAGAACGTCATGCGTCAACTGGAATGGGA
The DNA here is from genome assembly GCA_036418165.1 of Cooperia oncophora. Classification (NCBI taxonomy): domain Eukaryota; kingdom Metazoa; phylum Nematoda; class Chromadorea; order Rhabditida; family Trichostrongylidae; genus Cooperia; species Cooperia oncophora. The sequence continues at coordinate 2,087 of MU932339.1, read as the reverse complement.
AGACATGGGAGTGAAGATCGACGGTCGGCAACTACACCATCTCCGCTTTGCTGACGACATCGTTTTGATAACGCCAAACATCGAGCAAGCGGAACGAATGCTGGCTGAATTCGACTGCGCGTGTGGAAGAATCGGTCTACGGCTGAACCTAACGAAGACGATGTTTATGAGGAACGGATTGGTATCTGATGCCCCATTCACGCTCAACGGAACGACCATCTCTGAATGCTCTAGCTATGTGTACCTAGCGTCTGTGAAATCAATATGATGAATGACCTAGCTCCAGAGCTGAGCAGGAGGAAGCGAGCGGCTTGGGGAGCCTTCAAGAACATCGAGGGAGTAGCGAAGAAGACGAAGAACACCAAGCTCCGTGCCCACCTCTTCGATTCCGCGGTCCTTCCTGCCTTGACGTACGCCTCAGAGACTTGGACTCTACGAAAGCAGGATGAACATGCGGTCGGTGTTATTCAACGCGCCATCGAAAGGGCGATGCTCGGAGTTTCCCGCTACACGCAAGTGAGAGAGGGAATCCGGAGCTCCGCACTCCGCCAACGATCGAAGATCAGAGACGCCGCCGCATTTGCCAAGGTTTCGAAGATCAGGTGGGCCGGACACGTCATGCGTTTCGAGGACGACCGCTGGACCAGAGCAGTCACCGACTGGATTCCACGGGATGTCAAGCGAACGCCTGGAGACCGCCTACGCGATGGTCAGATTTTCCGTGAAAAAGCTCTGAACGAATGGTATGAAGTTCATCGTGTCCCTCGAGCTGAGAGAGTTCATTGGGCAACTCTTGCACGTTGCAGGGACGAATGGAGACGTTACTGGCGCCCGCTCGAGGAACTCGATGATCAACGGGAGCACAGGTGATACACAGGTGTACCCAGAAGGTGGATGAGTTATTTTTCTAGCCCACTCAAAATATTCGCACATAAAGACAGAAATGTTTTGCATTGAAATTTCTACAATTTACAGAGAACTTCTTGCCCTATACGACCATGTTCTGAATAGTCTTAAGGTTCCTCTTTTCACGAATATTTGAATGCTCAAACTGGAGTGTCACTTGTGACGAATAGGCAGCTTTTTTGAAAGCCTCCTTTTTTTAATCTCTAATTAAAAGCTAGGCGCATTGTACTCACTTGCTATGCATAGGATCAGAGTGACCTCTGTCTTTCAGCTGAATGTTCTGAAAAGTATTATGTGCGCCATCGAAGGTTCAATTTTGACCTCAGAGACAAAAAATCGACCTGAATTATCCATATTGATTCCACTGCGAGCTTACTTGAATCACCTTGGATCATGGCAAGATTTATGCTGTTTTGATGATGGGGGAATTTCGCAGAGGTGCACGGAAACAGCTTACCTTACCGTAATCAAGCGAAATTTCACTTGATGGTCAGATGTTTGAATTTAGCGGGATAGGTTTTGCAGGCCAGTCGCTCCTCAAGAGAACCCCCTACGCTGTGCTCTTTCACAAAGTCCGAATTCCCATTTCTTGGATAGCTTGGACCAACTTCGAGCTGTCATAGGACTTGGTCATATATATCACAAGTTTTGAGCTCCTTGCTGTAATTTGAGAGCCGAGATAAAGTGCAAAAAGTTGTTGTCGAAAACTCACTTTTGTGTCGACCCGACACTCCATTTCAATGAAATAAAAATCGATAGAAACCAGGAAACGGTAGGAAGACAAACACTAGTCTCATAGAGCAGACAAACAGTGTAGAACGCGTTGGGAACAATTATCGTTTTCCATGAGAAAAATTGTGTGAGAAAAAACGCCATTACTTGTGGCCAATCCAATATTCAATGCGCAATTCAGTTACCCTAACAGAAAGAAAACATGGAATATATTCGCTAAAGATAGCGTATAAACGCCGCTCATGAGCAGAAACATAATGAGAAGTTTATGCCTTACTGGTAGAAAACGCAGCATCGGCTGCACTGATTTTACGCCTCTTGACGCCCTCCCGCCGAAAAGACGATGTCACTTACAGACTTCACGGTGTAAGCTCTCGATCACACAGAAGATGTTAACAGTGCCAAGGTCTAGATGAGTAGAGGAAATGGAGAGTTGCGGGCTGGGAGAC
>MU932335.1:0-10025 GCA_036418165.1 Cooperia oncophora | reverse complement strand
GGGTGCATCGGAGTGACCGGCAGGAATCGGCACGTCTCGAGGTTCCTTCTGCATTGCTTTTGCGCAGCAGAAACGACCTGTTTTTCGAATTGTCACCTGTGATGAAAAATGGGTCATGTATGATAACAGGAGACGTTCCGGACAGTGGTTGGATTTCGACGAACCACCGAGGTAATTTTCAAAGCCGAACCCTCAAAAAAAGATTCTGGTCACGGCTTGGTGGTCATCGGCTGGTGTGATCCACTATAACTTTTTATCACCAGGCCAAACCATCACAGCAGAACCCTACTGTGAAGGAATCGACGAAATGTACCGAAAATTTTGTCAGCTGCAGCCAACACTTATCAAAAGAAAGGGTCCGATTCTTTTGCATGACAACGCCCGCCACACGTTTCACAAATCACTATCCATAAATTGAACGAATTGGGGGTTGAAGTTCTACCTCACCCACCATATTCTCCAGACCTTTCACCAACCGACTATCACCTTTTCAAACATTTTCAGAACTTCCTTGCTGAAAAATACTTCATCAATTAGGACCAGGCAAAAAAGACCTTCGTAGATTTCGTGGATTCTCGACCACCCAGTTTTTTCTTTGATGGGATTTCTCGACTGCTGTCACATTGGCAAAAGTGTGCTGATTCGAATGGTGCTTATTTGGATTAAATCCGATGAGTGTTAAGAAAGTTATGATCGTTTAAAGTTAAACACTCAAAACGCTAAGAACTTTCCGGACAACCTAATACTAATCATGTTGTAATGTGCTGCTAGTTATATGCATCAGGTAATCTGTTTCATATTGAAACAGAGACATCCCGGAGACACTTGTCATCCAGATGCGCTGCTTAGGAGGAGTCTGGTGTGCTTACCTTACTTCCTGTGGAATGGCTGCCTAAATTGAAAAGTGGCAACGGCAGTGAAGTACCTTCAACCGTTGAATTAGCCAAAATTGTGCTCTCAAGTAGTAGTCCCCACAAAAATATTACCATCACACATTGGCGCAAGCATTTGGGTAACTGGGGACTAAATTGAAGAGCATGCTAGAACTTGTAGCAGAGCGTCGAAAAAGATGAGAGTTCAGCAAAGCGTCGAAAAAGCAAAGAGTTACTTTGGAATATGATCAGGTACAGTTACACAAATTGAACAGGTTCTGGTTGAACGGTTCAGTTGAATGACGAGGTACTGTTCTCTGGTTCCTATTTATGCCCCTCGACTAACAAAAGTTCTTAATAGAACTGTGTCATCGATGATAGAGGCGAACAAATTTATTCCCTTCGTTTCTAGGCAATCCCATCATCAGAAGAAATTCGGCTGGTTACTCATTGCTGGGAACGAGTTTGAAAGAAATTTGAATTATTGAGAAGAAAAGGTGCACGGATTTGAGTTGTCCGGACATTTGAATGGGGCGGTTGATGCATGGCATTCGGAGAACGCCCATGGACACTGGTCCGAGTGTATGGTGTTCTTGAAAGATTCTTGCTTCTCACCTGTCATGTCCACGGAGGACTCGCCTGTGGGGTAAGCTAACTTAATCGGTTTCTCGTTAACTCCTCCCTGATCTTTTCTGGATTTGACGAAAGGATCAAAATGTTGCAACTTCGGAAAGGTATAGCTCACTAAGAGCTCACAAAGGGGTAACAAACAATGCCCTCTTTTCGCACGAAGCGTTTGTGGAGCGCTCCACGAGCGCAACTTGCAACATGTTTCCAGGTATGGAGCCGTCCAAAATTGTTGCGTCACTGCATGAATCATCGATGAAGCTACTATCAGCCAAGTGATATGAATTCCGTACAACACCTGTGCATCGCTACTCTCTCCCTTTTTGAATGAACCCTGTACTGGCGAGCCCCTTCTTCTTCCGTCGCGGTCGAATACAACCTCTCCCTCTCCTTCGTGATTTCCACAGCGATGGTGTGCTCTGGTGCGAATAATAGGAGAAGGGTAGTGTAGTTACTATATAGTGCGCTTGAACGCACTCGCAGTTCCAGTGCTCTTGACAGCAGAGCACGCCATCGCTGCGGGGGAGACGGGCGAGAGAATCGTAATTTGCCGCGGCGCCACACGCGGCGATATGAGCGGTGTTTTCTCAATCCGTGTTAGCCTGTCGATGGGAGCACCGGATTACACTTGAGCTACAAAGCAGTGGACAGACACCTATTTTCGATTCTACATAGCCTGTTGCCATCTACGATCTGGAACCACTCTTACGCAACTCTCATCAGAGCGTTTGTTACGATTCTCTTGCAACATAAGCAGGGAGGGGCGAGTACTTGAGCATCGACTTCTTTAGAAGTGGGAAGAGCAGCAATCTGACAGGGATCAGTTGTGATACAGGAATGAGAAATGGACTGGGAGAAGTAAGAAAGTTGTCCCACAAATCACGAATTGATAAAACAAGAGAACACAGTTGCGTTTTGCTGGTCAAGATATGCCTCACCTGGGAGTAGCACTTTTCCAGCAGTTCTGCGTCTGAGTCAGATGCACGATGCAAAACATAGCCTATGTCAATCAACTCCAAATGAACTTCTCGCCATTAACTTCAACGACGAGGTGTATTCCAGAGGAATTGTCAAGAACGATTTAGAAATAGTTCCTTACCTTTAACGCGGTGCGAAAAGCCGCACCGAAGCCTGTAACTTCCCACAACTAAAACAAAGAAGGTTTGTCACTAGTGAGTATAGGAGGGGGAAAGAAGTTTCTTAGAGTTCTACTTATAAGGTAGCCATGGATATTCGAAGAGGGTGTTTCTGGGATTTCTGGCTCATTGTGCAACATATTGTGGAATAACGTGCTCCAGTGCAACCGATGTGAGCGTATTGAAGGATCACGCACAATTCCTGAGCAGGCGCAAATCAGGGTCCTATTTGGCCATTGGGAGAGTGGAGGAATTGTGATTAGTCCCTCTCTCAGTAACGAGCAGCGCAAAGGTGTCAGTATGCTGTCCTGTATAGGAAACTTGCTTTATAGAACGAATGTGTAAAAAATAGTACAAAACTTTCATTAACTGAACTAATCCAAATTAACTGGAAACATTAATAAGTTGGCATCATTTCGTAAGTACATAGATGACTAAACAGTACAACTCATACCCTGGTTCGCTGCGGATGATGGGGCGTGTCCGAGCGACCGCGCTTGGTACGGCGCCAACCTGTTTTTTTTTCTTTCGACAAACGACAAGACTACCATATCGTTCGTATCAGACGTTTTCCAGCAGTTGGTCTCCTTTATCGGACTTAGCAAGTGGTGGAGCACGGATCTGACGGCGTGCGGTTGCCGTTCTCCGTTGCGGATGATGCGGCAAACACGCCCCATCGTCCACAACGGAAAAACCGTAAGCTGTTGCGTAGGTTGACCATGGACATCCCATCCTACAAAACATCCGCTCGCGTAGACAGGCATTGCGTGGAACTTGCACTATACTAAGCTAATGGGCGCTAAACCAACTACTGTTTGTTCCTATACCACGGAAATGCATTTTAGATGCATTTCTGGATATCCGAATACGCCCCTCCTTGAAACGGTACACAGAAAACGGGTTTTCGCGCTGCTCGGAGTGTTTCCCAGAAAATTTCAAGCGCGTTTTTCTCATGAAACCCAAGAACGTCAGGAACAAGTGAAGCGTTTAATTGGAAGAAGGACTTTCCTAGTATTCGACGCTGGTTCAGGTTTGCAAATAATTGAGTTTTTAGAAGATTGTATTCGTTCAAACCAGGACAGTCTTGGTCTTTTTGCATCCAATTTCGTGAACTTGCCAACTCATCCACAGCGCTGAATTTCTCTCTGAACTTGCCGAACATATAAACATTTCAGTACCTCTCGGAGAGCTCAAACCTTTTTGGACACGACTGCGTTTCCGACTTTTCTGAAGATCTGCATTGCAGGAAGCTGTACACCTCTGAAGACAAGTTGGTTTACTTGAGGAGGTCTAAAAAAATCGCAATCAAAGCGCGGACGCGACGTGCGTATGCAGTATTCAGAATGGCATGGCTGCCAGTTCTTCCCGCGCGCGAATTTGAACACAACAGTCTGTAGGTTGGAGCACAGCATCCTGTGCGGTGTAGATCAACACAGCGATTCTCTTTACCAGGAGTTTTCGAAGAGGGTGAGGATCCCTAACTCGCTCACTAACACGCAGTGGTAGAAAATAGTGAAAAATCGTTATAATTTTTGAATTTCCACCTGTTTAAAGTCGGGCCTTATGGTTTTCCATCTTAATTGAAGTAACACATGTATTAGAACACCGGAGTTCATCTAAACTGAATTCCTGTAAATAGAGTGAGCAATTTTGCTGGGATCCTGTTTTGTGTACCTACGGAATGTTTGAAAATTAACTATTAGGTTGTTCGAAAAGTCCTGCGACACTTTGATTGAATTGTTCTAGAAAAAGACCAAAAATCATTTTGGATGTTTTTATCCCTGATTAGTGGAGACTGTCCTCTGGGGTTTCTGCACATGGGTATATCATGACTTTGTGGAAGTTTTCAAAGCCGCCGTAGTCGAGGAAGCTAACACTTACGTTGTCTTGAGGAAGGATATCGCTTGCCATGGCAGAGGGTAGCTTTTGCATCAGCGCTTCGCTGGACTTATTTAACTCGTAGTTAGGCAATGTATAGGTCGCCCATCAGCACAGAATGACGGCCCTTTACTCAAGCTTCTTGAGGCGCAGCCGAAGGTAACCACCAGTAAGTTGGCAACCTCTCTAGGCTCCATCTGACTGACAACTGCCATGCTTCTCCGCAATCTCGGTTATCGGAAAAATTTTTGTGAAGGATGCCTCATGAGTTGGACCCGTCTGACAAGTCATACCGAATGACCGTGACTGAGTTTTCTTTTCCTTGTACACAGCGAAAGAACTTTTGTGAGATCTTGTGGTTGGTAGCGAGTGTTGGAGTCCTTGCGTACATCATGCACATGTCCCTCGCAGGATCTCTCGAAAAGTAGATTGCTTAGCCAAAAAGATGTGCATGGGATAAAGATTTCAGTGTGTTATTGGTGGGACTTCAAAGCGGTATCACTGGATACCACCTTTGTCGACTTCAAAATATGGATGACGTCACGCTTGAATTCATTCAGAAATACTCAATTTTTCTCTACTACTCGGCAATGCGAAGACCGCATGTGGGGATCAGGCTACGCCAAAAGATCATGGATTTCGATCAGAGAATGCGACCGTACCCAGGTTATTTAACAAAGTTAGCAGCCTCTAATTACCACCTCCTTTGGTCCCTATCGCATCCTTTAAAAAGCAAAAATTCCGAAAATCGACCTCAACTCGAGAATGAGGTCCACCTCTTCTTTTTATCATAGTTGCCGTAGTTCTATGAGAATGGAAATGAGAAGCTGTGCAAAAGAAGGGCACTAGTCCTAGTCATCAACTGCGGTTACCTTGTAGATTGGAGATGTCTTTTAGTGACGGAAAATTTAGTCCGAAAAATTTGGTCAAAGTGTCGCATTACTTTTCGAACAACCTAAGAGTACATGAATTTTTAGGCTGGGTGATGCCTAAAAATGCTGATGCTGGGAAGTGCACAGAGTCCAGGGGGACTTTTTAGTACGGCACTTGTTTTCTTCCACTTAGGTGTTGGAACAGAACACAAATACAAAGGAAAAAAAACAACGATTCTTAGGAGGGGGAGGGGTCGTATGGATCCACATTTATTTTAGGGGGGGGGTCGGTAACCCGTCCAACCAATGATGTCTGTTTCTAGGTGCGCCATTTTCAACTCAAGTATCTGATTCGACATCATTTCCCTTTGTTTCTTTTGCCTTTTCTCTGAATTTTTGGGGTGGAGGTCGTAATTAGCGGAAGTTCTACACAACGCGATGGCAAACCCCACTTGAGAGGGTCCTCTGATCAAATGTATGCCCATGTGTATGTACCTTTGTGCATATGTGTGCAAGTTAGGGTCTATTTGTGGGCATACGAATGATGAGAAAAACTTATATTTCTTACGTGCAGGACTAAGAGCGAGCTGAAATAGCAGAGCACGATGTGACAAATATACATAGTAGTAGCTGAATGGTGAGGATACGAAAAAAGTAAAAACTACAGAAACAAATGATGATCAGAATGGTTCACGCGAGGAGCTCCGGAGAAAATAAATGAGAAATGCTCGGAAAAAGTGGAAAGGGATCAAAAGACTCAGTCGTATTCTTCAAGGGGTGAGCATAAACGTAAATTCGGGGTTTGGAGGAGACAATCGGAAAATGCCGCAGTGGTAGTAGTGGCAAGAGACGTCGCACCCAAAAACGAGTTTTCCTGCCTTGCTCCGCGATGGCAAAACACAAGAAACCCTGATATCGCCTCTCCATGGATGTTGTCTCTGCTTCGATTCGTAAAAGTTTGGATGCTCCATCAATGAACCGATACTCATCGAAAATTTGCTGCACATCGCCGCACAATACTGGTACTCCGCGCGATGAACTACGATTGCCTTGTCTCTCTTGAATGCCTACCGTCATCGCGGCTGATGATAATACGGTTAAATGACAATTGTTGAATATCAGAGAGTACCGACATCGCACAGAGTGGTTGAGTACGGCAACAAACGGCAGATGTCTGGGGATTAGTAGCTGTGTTATGCGTCGTGTGTTTAAACACGTCATTCGTGATTAGCCGGCTAAAGACTTGCGACGCGGCAGCAGCGCGTCACGATCGCAGCTCTACGGACAGCTTGAACTTAATGCAATCAGCGGTTCCCATTCGCGGCCTCCTCACCAGTGACTGCTTCCTTCCTACATCGATCATTGCTCGATCACCACTGGTAGAGCAAGCAGCTGGTACGCGGACGCCGACTAATCCGCGAACGGGGGTGGCGACTTTACCTAGAATCAGGCACAGGCATTAGTTGGCTTCTCGTGTCGAAGCGGTCGGGACGGAGGACGCCGCCCCCCTCTTGTTCATTACGACCCCCTTTTTTACCTGTTTGTTTTTCTTTTCGAGCTCGAGCTAGGCACTAGAGCTATATGGCGGCTCTAGGTTGTAAAGGCATAAAGTGATTCCACTCAAAGTTTGGAGGAATACCTGTCAACTTTTGTGACGCAATGAATACCAGGATGTGAAGTAGCGAATGTGCTGATCCCCCCCACCCTACAAAGCCTAAGGCCATGAAGCAATGCGGAATCCGAGGAAATGATGGAAGGCGTAATATACACATCAATTTGAAGAAATGCAGAAATGCGGAAAATGCAGAAGTGCGGAATGCAGAAATGATTCCGCATTTCTTCACCGTCGCAAGCTATGAACGCGGCCTAAATGATGTAGCATAACATAACGCAACCGAAAGCGAAAGCAGAAATAGCATAACATAACAGAAAAACAGACAGCATAACAGAAAAAAAGAAAAGAAATGGAGCTATACCAGCCGATCAGCTGGAAAATGGTGAGGAATCGATTGGAAGGGATTCTGGGCAGGACCCACATCCGCAAGGTGGTTGCAGGTGGTTTGATTGGAGCGCGGATTTTCAGGAAAGTGGGGTGTAAGGCCATAACTTCCTTAATAGCGGACCTGTGGGAAAGGAAAGAACGCAGTCGTATAGAGAAAGATTTGAGCTTTCCAAAACATACTGACATGTTCATAAAGGTCGCCAAATTCATAGAGAAAATTTGCGTTGGGGAGTTTTTTGAGGAGCGCAATTTTGCAGCGCGAGTTTTACAGGTTTGAACCAAGATATTTCCCTTGAACCTCAATAGTTTGGGAATCTGAAACTACTGTCGAGTTCTAGAAGATTTTCTCTTTCCAAAAACTACTTAAACGTTTCTGAAGCTTCCGGGATTCATGAGATAATTGCGTTGGGGATTTTTTGGGGAACACTCCGAACTGTTCGAAAGTCCGTTTTCTGTGTACGGTTTCAAGCGAGCGTGTTCGAATAGCCAGAAATACATGTAGAACGTATCCTGTGGTGGAGCAGGAGCAGGATGTGGTTTGTTTAGCGCCAATCATGCTAACTTTGGATGCGCCGCGCATTGAGGTCCGCGCAGAGGTGATGGGATGGTGCAATTTGCGTAATGTCTGTCCACGCGAGCAAATGTGTCTATAGGATTCAGGGAGGTCCATGGCGAACCTGTGCACTTGTTTACAGTGTTTTCCGTTGCGTATGATGGAGCGTGTCCCTGTCGACGCCGCCAGATTCGTGCTCCGCCAATTGCTGATTCCGATAAAGGAGACCAACTGCTGGAAAACGTCTGATACGAACGATATGGTAGTCCTGTCGCTTATCGAAAAAAGCAGGTTGGCTCAAAACAGGTCACCAAGCGCGATCGCGGACACGCCCCATCATCCGCAGCGAACCAGAGTATGAGTTGTACTGTTTAGTCACTTACGAGATGATGTCGACTTATTAATATTTCCAGTTATTTCGGATTAGTTTGATGAATGAAAGTTTTGTACTATTTTTTACATATCCGAGTTCTCTACAAAGCAAGTTTCGCTGTACAGGACTCAGCACACTGACACCTTTGCGCTGCTCGTTACTGGCTACCGCACTCATTACGACCCCCCTCTCCTGGCGGCCAAATACGACCCCCCCCTGTTGGGGATTCCCCAAGCCAACGATCTCCATGTACTACATATCCCAAAGATTCGCAAAGAGCCGCTCCTCTCATGACAAAATGGCGCAGAATTCTTCAGGAGAAGAGAAATCAGTCAAGGGGAAATGGTTGCAAAACAGTTGATTTTTTTCTGTTGACGTTATCGTTATTAACTATATAATTCTCAACAAAATGTGAACAAATTTTCGATTTTTGGCTCTTTATGGGTTTGTGTCAACAGTTCCGTTACATTCATTTCAGTGTTCTAACATATTGTTTTCAGCCACTATTTGGCCAAACGTGAGTGTGCTTTCGATAGAGCAGGGAGACGCTACAAACTGTGTTAGCTGCCAAGATACAGTCAAAAAATGAATATCTATGCACACGTTGCAGAAAACTGGTGATGTTGTCAGGGTAGGATTTGACTGGATCGCTGTTGTTGTTGTCGTTGTTCTTGCTTTAATTTCGTGAGAGGTAGAATTTTGCACTTAAAATGCACTATAACTTGCTGATTTATCAAGCGGATCGTGAAAAGATTGACCCAGTCTGTATTGTTATGATAACTGCTGTTTAACGCCGCAGTGCGCGTTCCGAATGCTATCGTGAGAACGCGTACTGCGGCGTTAAACAGCAGTTATCATAACAAAACAGCTTCAAAAACTTGTAAAGCCTTCGGCCTTGCGGTTCCATGCCGATATCTAACGATTACGGCTGACCGGCTCACCAAGTTAAACGTGTGAGTGCTGTAAGGCTACGGCATAAAAGCCGTTAAGCTGAGAGGGTAAAAGCGGCCCTGGTGGCGTAATAGCGCACTCGCCCGGAAAGCGTGAGGTGCGGGTTCGACTCCCGCCTGGGGCACGACTTTTGCCCACAACTCAGCACTCTTGTGATAATGTTCATCCAAGTGTTTCCAATAAGCACAACGTAAAGTAGTTGTTCACATGAATTCATGAAGAGTAGAGCTGTACTCTATTTCGCTGTGGATGAAGGGGCGAGGCAGGCAGTATGAGTGTGTCATGACGCTGAACCCTTCCCCTTCCACCTGTTAAGGCAGGCATGCGATAACAATTGGTAGAAAATGAGTGATACGAACTATATGATGTAGTCTTGCCTCTTGCTTCTTTGAACAACTGGTGCAAAAAAGGTTTGGCACCGCGCTAAACTCGTTCCTACTGAAGCGCCCCTTCGCCCACATGGAGCTAGACAATACTATAATGTAGGAACTACTGTTTATGGTCGGTGGCGGACTTTAGTTGGAGTGGCATACGGTAAGATACTGTAGCCACCACCTAGCGCATATCCCGAGGCCTGCCTGCGGCATGACCTCACTTAATTGCTGCGCTGACTGCTGACCTCTCACTGGCTGCTCAACGAACGAGATGAATCGAATCAAATTCATCTAGTAGGTTTTGGTCCTTCCTACTTCTTTCCGCCATCACCAGCTCCCAACCATCTCGCCCACATTTACCTCATCCAAATGATTGCAGTTGAGAAT
>MU932334.1:13205-31648 GCA_036418165.1 Cooperia oncophora | reverse complement strand
CTCAAGAAGTTCATCAGCTGTGTATGCCTTTCCATTCCAAGCCTTTGCGTTATTGTTTGGAATACACTGCGGTCCAGTACCCATAGTTGCACGTCGGTGAGCGCTTGTATAGACGCTGTCCTGCAATAAAAAATAAACAGTTGAATCGTAAACTTGTGAACAATTGCAGAATATGGCGCAGTTTGACGACCGAGGGGGGGGGGGCATTTTGTACTATCATTGCTTCCTTAGTTCCGGTTTACATGTCTCACTCTGGCGAAACCTGTGAACTCTTGTGAAGCTGGAGCAAGGTCGTCAAGCCATCATGTTAAAACCTGTCAACTCGAGAAGAGGCTGTCTAGATAGGTCGACACGTCGATGGGAAGTAGCAAAAGTGCAAAATGCCCCCTCCCCCCGTCGTCAAACTGCGCCGTAGAATACTAGCTGAACGCCTGGACTTTAGGTTCAAGAAATACGCTCCATTCAAGCCACAGGGAAAAAGATGAAAAACGTGCATTGAAACCAATGCATGCGGCAACCAAGTTGCATTTGATGCATCTACCCAAGTGTAGAAACAGTCTATGGCGAAACATAATCGCATTACACGCCACTGCCCATTGTGACATAAATAGCAATCACGTAGGCGACGTCGGCGCAATCACTTCGTTTTTCTAATTTGAATAGACTGCCGTCAATGCGCCGAAAACAGTTCAAAGTGACAAAGAAACGCTCACTTCCTAGATGGACGAGTCAGATGACGGTAGAACTTGCGGAATACATGACGAAAATTACGTGCTTGCAGCTTGGCAAAGTGGTAGGTTGGCATGAGGATGAGCCAGATCAAGGCTGCTCAAGGAGAGCACAGCGATGTCGAATGGTCCACTTTACGCCCATCACCACCAACACATCGTCCGACCGTCTTAGAGCGCAGTGACCGAAGTGACGATCTAATGTACCCGCCTCTTGTCAATTTGTTACGCGATTAGGTGTAAAATGCGCATGTTCAGAGAGAACAAAGCGGTCTCATGGTTAGTAGCGAAGAAAAGTTTGTCTGCACGATCCCTTGGGATGCGCCACGCACCCTTTTTTCATCTTCGGGGCATACTGAACGCCCGAACAGGTCTATGCGATGTTGCGAACAAAAGAAGTTTTGTTTCCCTGGAGGAATGTTTCGGTGCCAAAAACCAGTCTGTGGAGGAAAGCATGTGGATCGCCCTAGACGGGGAGACGATTTCTGTACCACCTTGTGTTCCTACAGCACAGCACGTCCTATCTTCGACGAAAATTCATTGCAAAATACGACCCCATCCCCTCAAAATTTCGTCCCTAGCACCAATCATCAACTTAGTTCACCAGATTCCTACACTTCCAAGAGAAAAAACAACCCAGCTATTGAGCAGAAGGAAGAGGCGGGGGGGCGGGTGCGGAGAGTATTTCGCCTTGTAATTACACGGAAATCTATGAGACATGGCTGCCGACTTTAACCTGAACGACAATATACACGAAATCTATGAGGCGTGGCTGCGACTTTAACTGAACGTATCAGTTATTGGACTTCTGGTGAGATATTTTCATTTTGTCGTAATATTGGCCATGTTGCTCAGTCCAACGCCAGCAACAGCTGATGGACCAGTTTCTCTCGCATTGAAATATCCCATGGACCCATTGTATGAGATGTTCAAAAGTCACGCCTACTCCGTCTCAGGGATAGGGGGTATAGGTAGAAAAACCTATACCCCTATCCCTGAGAAGAAAAGTTAAAGAACAAACACATTTTTCTCAAGAACAAGTACAATCTCCCTTCCTCCCTGAAGCGGCCAAATACGACCCTCCTCGCCAGAAATCATCAACGTAAGACTTCACTCACTCCACGTCGAAAGGAAAAGGAAGTACGGTACAAGCCTCACAAAAGGATAAAAGAGGAATTAAAGGTAACAACGATAGTGATAGACCAACCTGGTGCAGTTGTAGAGGATGGCAAGCTCTCCCATAACAATTCCTGGGCGTAACGTTCCTAACAATTGCCCTTCTCGTGAAACTTGCAACTCGCCTTCTGGAAACAATGCAGTTAACTCTCACGCAACAATTTCCAACGGAAACTAAAGTCTATGTTACACTGAGCCACCAAAGTAACGGCTGGTCAGAACTGGTTCTAACTTATCAAAAAGTGTAAAGAATTGCCCCCAAAAAATACTGTTCTGAACTATCGAGCCTAGTTCAAAGAACGACCAACTGAGTTCCAAGAACTACCAAGGCACAGAACCAGAACAGGCGTTTACTGGCCTTCTTTACCAGATTGCATTACGCGGCGCCCAAGCTTAGCGCTTACAGCTAAGAACAACCAGTTACTTGTAAGCTGTTTGTTCTACACTTGTTTTATGACGTATAACAGAAATTATTGATCCAGTTGTTACCCACCTGCTACAACAAACAACCGGTCTCCTGGCTCTCCTTCTTGGATCACCCATTGTCCAGCTCTTGCTCGCATTTCATACATACATTCTACTATTTCTATAATTTGTTCCTTTGCCAGTTGTTTCAGGAAGTCATTCTTGTGTACCGCATCCCGAATAAGTTGCTTCGAACTGAAAAGAAATAACTGGTAAATGTTATACATCAATCATATGTTGCTTAAAATTGTATGCAGATAAAGTAGTTCACTGCCAGCACAAGCCAGCAATAAGAAGCTGTAAAAGCAATCACAGGACAGTAGGGGGGGGGGGGCAGAGCGACAGCTGGATTAGCTGGCGAACCACAGGTAATTGGAGCGCCATTGAAGAGAAGGGACCCGAGGCCGCGCGACTAAAGTAAGCCGCGTCTGCGGGCCGGGCGATTCGGCGTTTTGGAAGACTCGGTGGTTTGAGAAATGCGCGACGAGGATAGTATAGGTATCGATTCGAAAGATCTGGTGATCCGGCGTTTTGGGAGATTGAGCGATCTGGAGGTTTAGCGACAGGTGCCGATCAATACTCCTTCGGCGCGCAATCGCCTAAAACACCGCCGAGTCTCATGTTACTGGATCGTTCACTCCGCGCAGTCGCCAGACTGATACCCATCGCGCAACCTCTGAAATCGCCCAGCCTCTCGCATAGCCGAATATCCCCGCAAGTATGAACGCAGCGTAAGACTGCTCCTTGCTCTCCGCCTCCACGATACTGATTTCCTACAGACGAAAGAATTCGCACGGCTTTGTCCCAGTTTGCGGAACAGCGCATCTGGCTGTGCTATTGCGTGGTTCCCTACAACAGCGCTACAACTCGTAACTAACTTCACAACTCTAGCAGGGTCTCTGTTCTTCGCGCAGCATCAAATTGCCGCTCTCTGGCGCACATTGTTTTCTACATAGCATTCTTACAACCGGAGTTACATGGCTCATTCAGCCTATTTCAAGGATCCGAGTAGCGGCGTCGCGCTTAGGCTAGCAGATTATCTCTTAGCCGGTTGAAAAGACACAATGAAGCGCAACGGCGCCAAATCAGTTAGTTCCCGGAGCGAATGCCGCGCACGTGCCACCATTTTCAACACATCTTTCGTCACCCTCGCCGCCACTTGTTTCTCCAGAACTACACCCTCAAACATTTGAGCATTTCAAGTTTGATAAACAGGTCACCCTTTCCGGATCCCTCCCTTAAAAACCAACGCCGGCCAATAACAAGTTTGAATGTCACTGCCCTTTGCCTGTCTGCGCTCTCTCCTTTAGCGGCATGGCACGGCAGAAAGTTCAAGCAAAGGGACGATTCAGGGCAACTAATCGCAAGAGGCGTTTTCATCTAGCGATCTTAATATCACTCTACATCTCTGGAAGCTTGCTACCTCACAAGCGACAATACGAAAATCATGCATGAAACGAGTTCCACTGCCACTTCTCAAGGAAACCCCAGATGCTCGACCGTCTTTCCCCCACCTCCTTCGCGCCCTCAATCCCATTTTGGTGGAAGAGACTGGATCTCACATTTCTCGCATGGGTTTCCAATCAAACGAAGTCAGAAAATAGAGCAAATAGGAGAAAAATAATGGAAACAACGCTCAGAAACGAAAACCAACCCCGCAGTTTTGTTGTAATGCTGTAACGTAGTGGCCTGTGTTTCAAAGTTAGTTGGCTCCGCAGAAACGGCTAATTTCTTGGCTCGTGTACTTGCACCATCCGCAGGAAGTACAGCCTTCTAAATACAAGGAAAGTAATAAATATCTTCAGACAAATACGAGGAGAACGTTAAGAAAAAAATTAGGATGAGTTGTACATCGAAAATTACCTCTTTCAAGTCGTTTCCGAGTTGTTCGGACCGTGGAGATGCCGGGGCTGCTCCTCCTGCAGGACTGGCTGCTGACTGAGCTTTCTGCTCCAAAACGGAACGCAATTTGTCGCATTCTCGCTGAAATACACTAGAATAAAGTTGCAAAAAGTGACTGTTTACTTAAACGACCATTTCACACCAAAGCTCAAAAAAATGTAAAGCGGAATGAGCGCGCAACGCGTTCATACTTTGCGACGCTGGAAGACGGAGAATTGGAAGAATGCGCGCACCAAAGGGAAGTGTAAATATCGATCTGCAGCACAGAGAGAATAGGATAATAGAAGGGAGAATACAGGAGTGAATGAGTAGACGACAATCGATGGACTCCTAGTCTCACACTCTTCGGTTTTCTGAATCCCTAATTTCCCAGATGGCCCTAGTAACTAACTTGTCCTTCCAGCGCATTCTCCGAATCTCTGGACCTCCAGATCGATAAATCAAATACATGAGGGCGATTATTCGAAAAAAAAAACTCGGAGAAGCATACAAAGCTTGCGTTTCACCAAATATAGTCATGATCTCTGCAAACGATAAGGCGATTGAAGGGGTGTAAACTGAAGTGCAGTCAGAAGAGCGTTTCCCGCCACTCGTTGCCGCCCCTGATGGCATCAGTGGTGGAAGAGCTCCTTTACAGCATTCAAATACAAGCCCTATTGTTTGGAGGGGTCATGACTGTATTAAACCTGAAGTAAAACCATTAAACTAGAATCGAATCAAGTGGAATGTGATAAAAAGGTCAAACCCGCAATGGCGCAGTAAGATAAAAATAAAGCCAAAAGGGTTGTAGGCTGTCTGAAGAACCTAGATGGATGCACAGAGACCACAAAGGGTTACATTCGGAAAGGCAATGAATAAAGCTCCAACTTGAGTAGCAACTATCTAAACTGACTGAAACGAACGGCGCTGTTTGACCATTGAACACACGGGGGGGGGGGCATTTGTACTACCATTACTTCACTAGTTCCGGTTTACAAGTCTCACTCTGGCGAACAAGCCTTCCAATCACCTATGATTGCCTCAAAAAGAAGAACTCTAACTCCAGTATAGCTAATTCCTATGCTAACACTATGAATACCGAACTCCATTAAATACTATTCAATCGATAAGTGATAATAAATGCCTGCTGCCCAATTAATCAATAAGCTCTCTATTCATTAACCCCACTCTTCGTCCAGATGGATTGGTCGTAATGCGTACCTAGTGCACCGCGTGGCAACGACCTTGGAAAAATTGGTGGTTTCTGCCAACGAAATGATTCACCGTTCGCATTTGAAACCCAGCAACACTCATTAGGAACTGAAGCCTGACGAAGCTAGGAAGGAGCATAAATCTTCGATACGCTGTTATGAGCGACAGAGCGTCCGCAATTACGACCCCTCCCACCATGACAGAATGTAGACTGATGCCCTTTGGATGCGCTCACTTTTGGCTGCCGGCTCATTTATAAAGTGCCTAGATCACCAAATCCACTGAAAACTTGTATACAGGGTTATTTAACATCCTGATTACGAATATGACATTCATTTTTGGCGCTGGCGCTAATGGATGACACTACGATTACCTGCGCTCTGCTAAGGCTGAGCCCAGAAGATAATCGTAGTGTCCTCCATTAGCGCCAGCGCCAAGAATGAATGTCATATTCGTAATCAGGATGTTAAATAACCCTGTATACAAGTTTTCAGCGGATTTGGTGATCTAGGCACTTCATAAATGAGCAGCAGCCAAAAGTGAGCGCGTCCAAACGGCATCAGCCCAGAGTGTACATACGTGGGTTTCAGCAGCCATTGGCTTTAGGTCGAGGGGGAGTCACGCAAAACCCAAAGATCTTTGGCTGTCAAGGTTCCGACGAAGGCGACGAAAAAACCGAATCGTAAGCCGAACAAGTTTACTGTAATGTATTGGTTTTGGCCACTATAGTCAATACAGAAGATGTCAAGACATTTGAAGGCCGCACATGGTACACACGATCTTCCGCGAAATGGCACAACAGGGAGCGATGCGCCTTTTCAAAGAATTTGTGGGACCTGAAAAATAGTCCTGCTATGCCACATGTTGTATTGTTTATCACTGATTTTTTCACTCAAAAAAAGCCGTTCCTAACTCCTAGAAATTACGACCCAGCGAAATGTGAATTAAGAGCAACTTGGCGATTACTGTGAAATTATGAGGAATATCTCAGTACTTCACCTGAGAAACTCCCACGGTAACACTTGTGATAGTGCATCGAAATAGAATTTATCCTTCACGACGAATGACAAAATTGAGGTTCAAATTTCGATGTTTCTTATGGATACAACTATGGCCGAGAATATATACTTTATATCGAGGAGATAGGAGGGTGTGGCTGCGTACTTCACATAAGCGTGAAAGCCCAAGGCAGGACGATGGTTGTCTCAAATGGAAATACCCCACAAAAAGGAAGTTGGACAACCCTACCCCCGGTAGGCAACAGCCCCGCGGCTCGTGTGTGCCATTCCACCACGGCACTTCGCCTAATGATTCCTTTCCTCAACAGGTTCAGGGGAGCGATGGGCGGGACGAGCGCGGTTCAGTCTCGCCTCATGACCTACTTCAACTATTATACCGCTCAACATTTGGGAAAAAACCTACTTATCGAGCGAAACCTCCCCTCTCCCGTCCCCTCAGCCGGTCTGCCCGTTAAATTCGCTGTCGCATGCCATTTTTCCCAAACAGACAGAAAAGCTGATTTTCACGCCATGGTTTCAACAAAATAATCTCGGCTTAAGGCACAATTCATTCCGCATTCAATAAAAAATAACTGGTGATGACCACAAGACCGCTTTTTTGGTCCACTCTGAAACGCGCATGCCACACTACGGTTCTTTCCTACTGAATAGTTTGACCGGCCCTACTAACATATGACAACCCCACGTTTTGGAAATTTCCAGCGGCATAATTTGTTGCCTAAAAAAACTGTCCTTGCGGGTTGTTTTGCCAGCAGAACCCGAAAATAACATGCTTTCGGGGCAAAAAAAAATGAAAACGCTGAAGTCCACGTCACAAGTGTCCGTGCCAGGCGTTTTTACGCCAAACAGATGCGATATTCGTGTTCATAGGGCCGGACCACAACTGAATAGTTGGCTGGTCGCGAAAAAAAAAAGAACTGAAGCCTAATTTGGGTAGAAAAAGCCTTCCTTCTAGAAGTCATTTCTGACACCCGCTTAGTTCTACATATCGGGATCTCTTTGCCTCTTTGCCCAACACCGAAAACGTTTTTCTCAAAGGAAAATACGACCCCTTCCTTCATCGACCCCCTTCCTTCATCGACCAAATATGGTCCCTCGCTGGGGATATCCAACCACGACGTGCCCCAATTACGAGTGTCCCACGTGGAACACGAGTGAATGGAAATTTCAAATTTTTAGTGTTTTTCGAACTCTCTCTCCATTTAGTTGTTCTTTGGTCCTCAAATTATAGTCACCTGTAAGAACTTAGTTGAGCTCAGTGCAGTCACTGATGCGCCACCTTCGAAAAAAAGCCACCCATAAAATTTGCGGAGTCTCAGGTTCGTCTAACCCTTCCCCTCCCCGCCCACTTCCCCTTAAGGGCAGTAGATGGGTGAAAGGGGTGCGAGTGAGGGTACAGCCACCTCCGCTCCGCCATTCCACCAATGACGTGGCAACAACCGCCCGCCCCCAGCCATCGCTCCTTTACGCAAAGGATTCTTTTTCAAAAGAGCACTGGAGCCGTAACAACTTTTTGCGAAAGACGATGTCATCATAGATTAGGGCATCTTGAAGGAAATGCACGAATCCATTCAGAAATTCACTTCTCTTGGAAAATATTCAAGTGCTTTTCTGGGAAAGGAAAAAACTTCTACAGCTGGAAGATGCTTTTGGAAGGTGCTTCTTCGAGCGAGAACTTTTGTTTACCAACTCAAATGATTCTTATCTTCCAGTGCACTTTTAAATCTGGTTAAATATAGCCGTCATGTCACCAAAGGGCAAACACCCAAGGGTTCCGATGTTTCCAATCGTTAGCATTGAGCGCTCCCTCGGCTCAGGCACTGGTTAGAAGCCGTAAAACCCTCCATAAATCTGAACATAGCCGGGACTTCAACTTAGACTTCACTGACTTCAGAAGATTTGAATCCCTGGGTAGTCAGATTGATTAGCCCAGCGACACCTTGCACCGTTAGTTTCAGTTCAGATCCATGAAATGTTACCAGTTAGGGCTTGTAGAAATTACTTGTCAATCTCTTATATAGCTGTGAACACGACAATGAGAAACAGCAAAAGCACAAAATGCCTCCCCGTGGCCGATCTGCCACTGGAACTGTATTAAGTTAACCACCTTTTTATGACTTGACAAAAAAAAAATAGTCGCAGCAGGCACGCGTGCACGCGCCGCAGCGCCGTGCTGATCGGTGCTCACAGGTGAAAAAAATCGATGCCGGGTTTCAAAAGACACGGAACACAACGAGCTAATTGTGAACTTCCCAAGGCTACCCACGATCTGTGATCGCCACATGAAACTGATCCACTTTCCAAAACCGAAACAGGCCGTTAGCTGATTGAGGAAGGACTGGACGACACTAACGACCACTTTCGAAATTTCCTCCTCCGATGCGAACCACCTTCCCCATCTATCAATCTTCCTAGATTCTCATGGGCTCTGACAACCTTCCTGCCACTTTTGCGGTGGTTTTCCCCCGCAAAATCCTCCATTTTATAACCAACGTCGTAGGAAATGGTTGGCAGGATCACGGCGAGAAAAGGCAGCCAACGGAAACATTTCTTTGAATCTGGGAATGATCGGTACTTTTCACTCCCATGCCGCCCCCCCCGCACCTGCACACGACAAAATCCCCGCAGGATTCCCGTCTCGCTCCGAATCCCAGGCGCACGACGGTTCTATTCCGACGAATCAATGACAATTTGAAATAGGCCTTGAGGTTCTAGACAGATGTATTCTGTGTGAACGAAAAAAGATAAAACAATACAATGGGCATTGTTCATCTCATCTCGTCTGAGCAGATGTTACGCTGATTTTGCAGGAAAGAAACTTGACAGCTAAACCGCAACCAGATGTGAGACATCTATTATCAAATTTCTCAAAGCACGTAGTAGTTTACTGCTTGAAAAATCCTCAAAATAACCCGCTAGGAAAGGGATAAGGGCGACCAGTTCGGCACGCGGCCACCCCGTCACATTTATGCAACTTTTCGCTGCTTCCACTGGTTGCTGTTTACGACTCCACCAGCTCTGGGTGGAAACCTGCCTGAACTCTTGTGAAGGCAGAGCTCGTCCCAAGCTACCATGGTTGAAACCTGTCAGAACCGTAGCTGCATGAAGAGGCTCCCTAGATTTCTGTCAACACCGAGCTACGTGAAGAGTAGCAAACCAGTGCAAGAATCCCCCCTCACCACCCCCGCTACCCTAACTGGCCGAATAAAGCGGCCCTCGCTCATAGACCCTTTGCTAAAACCTCTTCACCGGCGGCACATTCGCTTTCCATAAGCTCCGCTCATTGTCGATCATTTGTCCTACGGTACTACGCTCCTATTCTTCCCCTCTCCCTCCACGGTACCGCAAACCGTTTCTCTCACTCCGCCATCTCCGGACTTATGCTTAATAAAGACCACACGCACCCCTGCTATCAGATCAGAACAAGCCACGCACAACATACATCTCCAATCCATCCTCCTACCATTCTCACTCTCCTTACCTTTTCATCGCCGCTAACTTACGTTTTTACCCAAGATGTTTGACGGTAGGGCAACCAGTGATTAGAACAAGCAATGTCTGCCCTACACAGAGGCTAGCGAGAATGATCCACCAGTCTGGTACCTTGAGGTAGAGTGTACAGGGTCCTTTCTGACGCTCACACGGCGATCAAGGTCGCTAGGGTCGATGGAAACTAACTTATCGACGCAGCTTTTTCAATTCGCAACCTTCCTTGTTCGCTTTCAACAGTGGAATGTACGCAGTCAAAGAGTGCAAGCCACCTCCCTCATAAAACAGGGAAGATACTGCCAAATCAAAAAAGCACCCTGTATTCAGGACAACAATCTTCTCACAGCAACCACTTCCTCTTAAGCATTACTAGAAAAACGTGGTACTATCAGCGACACACTGGCGAGTGGCACGCATCGTATTCAGTTCAGCTCACAGTTTGCCACGCAATATAGAACAAGGCAATAGGAGCTCTTCGACAGGAGGGGCATTTTACTGCTTGCTGGTAATGCAGTTCCTATTGCGAACTACGTCTCATTTTGTGAGCCACATGCTAGATTCTTAATGTCAAGGTGGAGAAGCTCTGCTATGATGCATTTACCGTTTGACAGCAGATATACAGGTCTCCACAGGAGGCGCCCGCACCATCGGATGTGAGCAGCAGGCGAAATGCCCCCACTGGAGCTCGAACCCGCGCTCCATCACGGATGGTCGGATTTATACGGAGGACAAAGCGTACGAGCAAAAGTGACCACGGACGCCAGTCACTTCCACCCAGCTTCAAGCTTCCCTGACACTTTGTTCCAGTCTCCTTCTAACCCTACAACATTTCCCCATTCTCACACGCGGCGACGCGACGCGGGAGGCCTGACGGAAGTCCGTCAACGTCTCACACTGGACTCAAAAAGAGGGCAAACATGCGCACGATGAAAACCAGGAAAAACTCGAAAATTGAAACTGCCGAAAAATGTTTGCCCCCCCGTTTGGAAAAAATTTTCTAAAAGGCAAACGCCACCTTCCCCCCCTACCGCAAGTGGTGAACTTTCCTGGTTAGCTCCAACGACGCTGTACGCTGCCCCCGAGGCGCCCTCCATTTCATCGGTATAACTCACAGTTGTACGTCCTGACCACACAATTGAAACGGGGCCTCTAACCGGTGTCACACAGCACCAGCACTCAACTAGGCGTATTCGAGTAAAGATGTAAGATCCAATAATACTCGCGCCGATTAGGGCAGACGCTGAAAGTTCCCCTAAGCATTTCCGCGATTCGCGACATTCAAAACGCGATACCGTATCGATGTCGTATCAGCCACGCGACAATCAACTCAATAACGTTTTTAAATTTCCTGCGTTCCTCTTAGGCCGAAGAGTAGAGAAAGTTCCCTTCGTTTCTAAGCGTTTATTCTGTTGCGATTTTCTTTTGACCCCGTTATTTGGGCTTCTCCATTCGATAACTTACTCTCTTACGCCGCAGTTCGCTTCCGACGAAGACGTTATCGCCGAAAAGATGCTGCGAGTTATGGGCAAAAGTGGTAAGGCGGAGTCGAAACACAGCACGCTTTCCGAGAAATGGTGCGTTTCTGTTAACCCCACCACGGCTGCTTTACCCATCTGTTGCCGATTAATTACAATACATAGAGTGTAGGGGGTTTTAACGACTTCGCGCTGGTCGTACAACGCGTGTTATTACATCTTCTCTCCCGGAACTAAAATATTCGTCGTCAAATTCAGGCTTCTCAAAAAACGACAACACCTTCGGGGCCAAAAACAAAAAGTTAGCTTGCGCAGCTAGCTAGTAGCCTTTCCGCAAAAGACGGTCAGATAGGCATGACCATCTGCTTTAGGACATTATCCAGCTTATGCCGAAAAGGATGCATAAGCTGAGGAGGCTGCACTGGCAGGCCTTACAAACACATGTACGCCAGAACACACTTGCAGCGTGTAGACACTATGAGCCCCCTATCCGGTGAGCTGTCGAGTGTCGTGGTCTCCCCCGCCAAAAAACTGCCACGGGTCAGACCGCTCACCCGCCGTGGGGAAATCTGTAACTCCTTTGCCCTAACGCCGGCCCATTCGTAAGCTCACGTTTATAGCTGCCACGTCAGCGGCGCCGCCCCAAGTCGCGGTGCCAGTGTCTCTTGGTTCGCTTCTTGGCTTGATTGCACGGGCGCGGCGCGGTTGCGTGCAGTCTCTTGGCTTTTTGCCAGGGCGCGGCGCGGTCGCGTGCAGCTCTATTGGCTTTTTGCCAATTCCTGCAATTGCGCTTCGGAATACAAGAAAAACGCAATTTCTTAATGCAGGTAACATTATAGGTGCTGCAAAATAAGGACCGGAGATGATGACGTGAGGTAGAGTTCTAAAGCAACTGCGCGGTTCCTGCAGCGTTCCTCTGAGACCGCACATTCCCACAGAACAAGACAATAAAAACGGACAACGTGAAAATAAAACACGTCAGTACAAGCAAAACGCAATTTACTAACAATCTTGAGCTGTTCGCCGGTGTCTCAAAACTCCGAAAGAGGGTGAGTGAAATAACAAAGGCCCTAAAATCGAAGATAGCGAACCAGTGAAGATGTAAATAAAACAATATTGAAAAAACTAAAGAAACGAAAATTAGTTCAAATCGCGTGTGAATTTCTCGATCCGGCTCGAATCCGACTCCAAAGCTATCAAAATACTTGAAACAAGTGGGGCGCTTAGGCCGCGTTCATACACGATGCAGAAATGCAGGAAGGCGAAAGATACTACTTATCCCATCTGAAAACCTGCATTTCTTCAAATTCGACGGAATTGTGCGACATGAAGAAAGCAGACAAAAGAATTAATAGGGATCGACTGCGTTCTTTCCCTAGCCGTCGCGCGCGCACATTTGCCGCACATGCCAGCAAATTGCGCACAAAGCAAGCGCATAGGACCCACGCTGTCCATCGGCATTTCTGCAAAATTCTGCACTTCGGCACCCATTCACATTGTTTTGAAATCGATAGATCTACCTATTTCTAGTTTTGCCACGATTTCCGCAGTTCTCCCACATTCGTGATTCGGGGCACTGCTGCATCATTGTGGTTAACGCCGCCTTGAAGGCCTTTCTTTTTAGTGTTCCAGCGTTCGTGGAACATGCGCGGGCCCGAGCCAATATGGTCTAGAAGCCCAGCACAGTTGCCTCAGAAACTCTACCTTGCACGTCATCATCTCCGCGTCCTTATTTTGCAGCACATAATGGCTTACCTAAGCATAAAGAAATTCGCCTTTCTCTCTGCATTTCCGAAGCGCACAATGCAAAATTGGCCAAAAAGCCAATAGTGACTTGCAAGCGGACGCGACCCGCGCCCTGGCCAAAAACCCCAAGAGAGCTGCAGCGGCAACCGCCGCCGCGCCCTGGCAAAAAGCCACACACCGCCACGCCACCGCGCCGCCGCTGACGGCTCGAAGATATACACGTGAGAGCTTTTAGCGGAAGGAGGGCGGGGGCGACAAGACGTTACGACTTGTCCACCAGCCCGCTACTCGACCCCGTGCAGTTTATGGCGCGGGGGGGACCACGAGCAGCGACTCGACAGCCCTAGGGGCTCATAGTCTGTCATACACCCTCCAATGTCTCACCACCATTCCCTGTCTTTAAGGCTGCTTGGCATGCCTTAAAATGGCACTTCAGCCCAAGACCGGCTGCTGCGTTCTGGTCGACTTTTTGATGGGTTTGAGAGGGTCGACTGCACAGGAAAATGCTGAAAAAGTATCGACGGTTCGACAGAACCTTCATGTGGTCCAGTTTTACCAAGAAAACCAGGTCATCCCACAGAAACGACCCCATAGACAAGACGAAGTCATTCTACTCTACGAACGAGCACGGCCTCATACCAAGAATGTTTCCAGAGTCGGTCTCTAGAGATTATTGCGCAGGACCAGCCGTACCTTGCGAACCTTGCCTTAAGAAATATATGTGGTATCATCGTAATGTGTCATGCTGATGGGCGTCGCACGCGACGTCGCGCTTACAAATGAAGACGTTTCTAAGTCGTAGATGGCAATAGTCGAATGTACAAAACACAACAGCCGCAAAAATGTCTACGATGTTGTAGTGTACAGCACATGAAAATTCTGCTCCAACTGATAGGCTAATGAAAATTGAAGACACATGGTACGATCACAAATAGTTTGAGCGGGCGTGACTATCAGCCCCTCAGCTGTCGAAGCGTAGCGGTTTCCCCGTCCTAACATGCGCAGGAATGGAGATACAGGACCGTGAAACACGCTAATTCCTCCATGCTCCGCCCAATGCCTTTTGCGGCGCAGACTCCCGTTTATGCTAACAGCCGTCCGCGCGGCGCGTGTCGCGCGCAGCGCTCTTGGCACTTTGCCAAGTCCTGTAATTGCGCTTTGGAATACAAGTAAAACGCAATTTCCTGATGCGGATAACATTTGAGGTGCTGCAAAATAAGAAGATGATGACGAGGGCCAGAACTCAAGAGCAACTGTGCTGCTTCTGCAATATCCCTCGGAGGCCGCGCATTCCCACAAAACATGAAAATAAAAACGGCCGAATAAATAGATGAATATGAAATATGAATAATAAAGAATAAAATAAAAGCGCCCCACTCGTTAGTTTAAGTATTTTTATGGATTTGAAGCCGGAATGAAGAAAGCCGAATTGCAGAAATTTACATGCGGTTTTCAATTAATTGGCATTTCTTATTTTTTTCCATTTATTTTATTTACATCCACATTCGCCGTTGTTCTTCATTCGTAGCCTTTCTCATCTTCATCACCTTCTATTCGGACTTTACAGCATGAGGAACACCTCAAATGTTATCCGCATCAGGAACTTGCGTTTTGCTTGTATTCCAAAGCGCAATTACAGGACTTGGCAAAGTGCCAAAAGCGCTGCGACCGCGCGAAGACGTCGCGCCGCGCGGACTGCTGTTAGCATAAACGGGAGTCTGCGCCGCAAAGGACATTGGGCGGAGCATGGAGGAATGAGCGTGTTTCACGGTCCTGTATCTCCATTCCTGCGCGTGTTAGGACGGTGAAACAGCTACGCTTCGACGGCAGCTGGGGAAGGGGGGGGAGGGTGATAGTCACGCACACTCAAACTATCTGTTGATCGCTACCATTGTGTCTTTGAGAAAACGTCCAGCGCGATATACGCCGGGCGCGACAGAGCCGGTAAACTGATGATTATCTTTACTGCATCTTCGAAATATCACCCTTTCAGTTCGCAGTGAAAATAAATGAAGGACGCCATCTGTAACAACGGCGACGATCCTGAATTCGAGAAAAAGCTCAGCTTTTGGAAGAAAATCAATATATTCCCGAAGAGAAGATGAAGTGCTTCAAAATGATGTATTACTGTCGATCTTGTGGACCATCAATCATTTGATGAAACCAACCCACTAAGAAAGGCGGCCGGAAGTTATTCCCCCAACCTAATTCATTTCGAGCCGCTGCTGTAGCTTGCTGCCTTGCGCGCTTTTCGCTTCACGGGCGCGGGGGGGGAGCCGTGGGGGACTTTTTGCCCACCATAACTAGTTCTTTCTTGCTTCAGTACATGTACGACTAACATCTTAACGATAACATCGTAACTAATATGTTAACCTGTAAACCTTTGTGAAGCCATGAAATGGCAAAAGTGAGCCATTTTGGTGGCAGAAACTGACAGGTTTTCACAAGGTGGCGTGTGCAAGCTCCGCAGAGTGCCATTTGGTAGCCCCAGCAAGGGGAACGGCGCCGAGATAAGGATATGGAGAGGTATAAGGGAACAAAGGCACCCGGCGTAAAACACGCAAAAAACGGAAACGAATGTATTCATGAGTACCCCAAACTGCCCCACCTTGTTGGAATAGCCATCAAACCCCTTCCAGAGAACGTTCAAGTTGGATGTTTAAAATGTAACGCAACACGCTTTCTTGCTATGAATTATTTAATCACGGCAATCGACGAAGCCGACTGAGTGCAAACGCATTTGCCGAAGCCACACAGCGCGTGCAAAACAGCTAGCTAAACTTCTATACCTGATGACAGATGGGTGACGAAAAAAAAACGTAACTGAGACACAACTTCAATCAAAACAAGCTTCCAGATATAAAAAAAAACTGAAAATTCAAAAATTGTCGCCCGTCCAAGACACACAGGAAGATATAAACAGGATCTCTCGAGAAGACTCGGTATCACCAACGCTCTCATCGCTTCGTTCAAATACCAATCGCGCGCACGCATATGGGGAAGTGCGCCCTCTCTACATTACAAACCCTTTGCTTCTCGTTGGCTATCCACATATTAAAAAAAAACCCAAAAAAAATCATGAAGACCACCCTCAATAAGGACCTGAGCACATCTTTGTTGGAAAATCTCCTACAGGGGATCGTATCTGCCAGAGGGGGGGTCGTATTTGGGCTGAGAAAAATTTATTTTGATAGCAGATTTTTCTGGCTTCACGACGTTGTAAAAGGAGGGGGGGGGGTCGTATATACTTTCTGGCCTTTCTAGGAGTGATGGTTGACTGACTTTTCGTGATTTTCCTGTTTCATGCGTACTATATACCCTGGACGAATTCTCAGGACCTGCTCGTTCTACGCCAGCAAAGCGATACCCTGTTGCCTCTGGTTCTCTAATCGTTTCTTCGCCCAGTGCTATTACCATCCAACAAGAAAAAAAAAAGGAAAAATGCGGAGTAAAAACTGAATTTGTAATAAAAAATAGCCTTCGAGTTCTAGTGGGCGGGACAACTACTGAGGCGTCAGAACTGCCATTCATGAGAGCCAATAAATCATTGTTACTTCATTTCCAAAGACAGTTTCCGTGGGCGTCCTTCCTTGTTCAGGTCCATAATCTGCCCAACTTTCGCTAGTTTCACAGTAAGTGAAGAAGGCGCTGCGGCTCTCACAAGTGGCAGTTCTGACGCCTCCCTAGTTTTCTCGCTTACTGTAACTCAGTAGCTGTTTCGCTTCACTGAGTTCAGTTTGTCTTATTAAGCGCCGTTTTTCTTTTTTTTTTGCTTAGACTGGGCATTAGTTAAGGCGCGAAGAAACGATCAGTCATCCAGTAGGGGCAAGATATCGCTTGACTGGCACAGAACAAGCAGGTACGGAGAACTCGTTCAGTAAGGCTGCCAGGTCCCAAGGTGTTTTCCATGATTTTTGGTTTTTTCTTTCCTGGAGAGCCAGTTAGCGACTATAGGTCTGTAGCGCTACTATCCGCTATACGCAATCGCGGAGTTTGCTCTTGAGGACGCTTTCCGCTTCTGAACTAATGTTTTGAACCAGAAATCCACAACTCAGTGATTTATAAGGGCCATTCCAGCAGAAAAAAGTCGTAACCCTCGAGGCCATTAGTCAACCAACGCTGCCCACGGCATAGCACGGAATAATCGCATTTCTGTTATTCCAATAAATTCTCATGTACGACGAGGCTGAATAAATTCGTTGTAAATGGGGGTTGGTAATCAATAAATGTTGACTGCATACCATTAAACACACTGCTTGCCATCTTGTAACCTCCCTCCCTCCCTCCCTCACTAATCGAATTATATGTTTTGTACAATTTGTTCCATTTACCAACATTTAGGAGAACATTTCAAAAGCGAAAAACATACTGTCAAGACAGGAACTTTGATTTCTTGATTATCTCAAACTTTCTAGGTTCTCTAGCTGAGATGGGAGCGGAAAATTGGCACGCGATTCCACTTGCATAAAATCTGGCGCTGATAGCCTTAGAGGGGACATAGAAAGGGCTCCGTGGAAAACGAGGATCACCTCAGCAGAGAGGTAGATTTTTGCTCGAGCCTAAAGACAAGCTGCTCGGTAGAACCAGTTGCAAGTACAGTAATCTCATCCTTATCTATGTAGTCCCAGCTTTGCATAAAGAGTCCTTTTTCCCCTACAGGTTATTAGCGCCCTACTTCTCTCCAAATGAAAGGTTGTTGAGAGTAGGGGGGGGCAACCACTTCACACGTCATCACACGTCATTTCCGCTTGTGTGCTCCCTCTCATGGAATAGCAAAGTAGTCTACACACGCATTCTAAGCTTTCGGAAATACCTGGAAAGACGATTCAAGACGTGGCAGCGGTGCTGCCGCATCCCCCCCAACTGTCTTTTCTCTGTCATCCTTCCGTATTTAGACGAACAATGCTCACAAGAGCTACCACTGCGCCGAGGTCGAAAAGTCGGTTCTGAATGCCACAACCACAAAAAAGGAAACCGGTTCTGACCGTCTAATATAAGGGGAGCAAAACAAAAGGGATTAAGGATCATATTACCACAAAATTGACGATCCAGGAATAAATATGAAATTTTCAATGAGAAGGTAGAGAAAAAGAAGAAAAGGAGCCAAAAAGAGTGTCAAAGCTGGTTACGGGCTAGAGAAATCTTTAGCTAGCTGCTCCTTTTTCTGGGCACATTGAGGAAATGGCAGCTCAGAAGGAATCATTCAGCAGTGGGTTCAGTTTACGTTTGGTCCAGGGAAGAAACGCCTTCAG
>MU932331.1:0-10993 GCA_036418165.1 Cooperia oncophora | reverse complement strand
TCCAGTCAAGCGTTCCCATGGCGCTATCCAGTCGAGCGATCCGATCGCGCGGTCGGCGAAGTCTGAACGCGGTCTTAATTCTAATAAATACTATGCCTTCTCTGCGGGACTATTTCTCGGCTTCTCTGGTCCTAGCCTAAGCCTTTTTGGGGAAGGGATACCGCGGCGTGGTCGAGTGATCTCCCTCCATCCCCAACTACGTCACCGCCTTTAAACGATACATCAATTATGTTAAGTTGTAGGAAAAAATCGGTGTTATTTGTGCTAACAACAACGATAGGAAGCGGAAATGGAGACTTCACACGCAGATGACACATCCGCTTTCCGCAGCTCCCAAGCTTTTAAGGTGACTGCTAACTGTGCGGATAATTTAATTTTGTTTTGCGCAAATCCTTCAAATAGTATCAATTTGCGCCAGTGTCCAATATAGGTGTGCGCTGTGTCTCGGATCTATATTAGACTAGCGTCTTTTTTTCATGTCAAGAGTTGTCGAATATTGCAGGGAGCAATTCAATTGTAATGCTACTAGCCAGGCTTACTGTAAATTCCTCGAAATTCTCGTAAGATATCCTCGTCTTCTACATATACACCCTTCCTGCAAACGTCTAAGGTCTGGTATTCGTGTTGATTCAAACAATCGTTGTTTTTACTTCAACAAAGGATCCACTATTTAGGTCATTCCACCTTTGCGAGGCACCTGGCCACTTCATTTCTGTTCTAGATCGTTTTCTCTGTACATTTCACTCCAAGATGGATTGGTTTTGGGAAGCGAATTCGTGAGTCATATTTCGTCGTTTCTTCCAGTTTATTATCCTTGTCAGGTGGAAATAGACCTAAAGACACATCCTACGGCTTTAACTTATAGATGGGCCAGATTTTAAGTGGTAGGTACTACTGTTACCATTAGTGATACTGTTTGGCTTAATATCAGAATGAAGCAGAAGAACACGACGAATATTCCACAATGAGGCCCGGTCGATTAATTTGTAGTTGATAGAGTAACAGAGATGCGGGGCACGGGAGGCAGCTCGCAGTCGCGCAGCTGGAATCTGACTGAAGACAGTATCCGCGCTCAAGCGTATGCGTACTTCCTTGTACGAGTAGTGTGGTCTTCAGTCTCAACATTTTTCCTCTTTTGCGGCTTGAGCAACAACGGCGCTGTGGCCCCAGGAGGTGGCAGTTTTGACGCCTCTGCTTTTGTCCTGCCCGATGCACAGAGGCGATCTCTGTCGCGAACTCAGTCGTAGATGGTATTGGCACTGAAGACGCAAAAAAACGATTGGTGAGCCAGAAGCGGCAGGTTCAGTTTGGTTGCATCAGACCAGCAGGCTCGGAGAACTTCGTCCAGAGAAGCTGGCTGGGTCATCACTTAGGGTGTTCTCCATGATTTTTTTTTGCTTTTTTGAAACGCTGTTTGTTTGGGCATGATGTGGGGTTACGTTGCATGGAGTACCAAACTGGTGTTCATTTTTCCTGAACGCCTCTGGGAATGCCAAAAATGGAGTAAAAAAGAAGTTCATGGAAACCGACTGTTTTTGAGCCTGAATGGGTCTAATCACAGCGGAAAGTTCGGCCAGGTTGTGCTACGGGTCCCTTTAAAAGGTACTGGTATCGATGAACAAGAGTAGTCGCCAATGGGGTCCTACTTGTGGCACGTAGTCCCCAATTTGGAGCCAAGTCTTTCTCCCACTGGAGTCGCTATGTACATTCGTTTGAGGGACTTGCAGGGCCATTCTGACGCCAGATTGGGATTGACGTCAAGAATAAGTGTCAGAATCGTGATCAGGACCATCGATTACCCCTATAGGCAAACTTTCGGCCAAAAAAATTTTTTTGACTTTTTTTGAGTTGTGATAGACCGACCATTTGGTCGTCGGTGATGACCGGAGACCCACACTTTGGAGTTGCGATGACGTAGCGATGACGTGGTGGGCCGCCGGGCAGCCGCATCGCGGATTTGGTGCTCATAAGGTCCATTCATACTTGGCATGGGCATGGGTGGCCGCAGAACAAGTGAAAAACCATCCTGGACATTTGTCGACCCCCACGACTTCTCGCTCAACGAAGATGTCGTCCTCCCCTACCAAGAGGAGAGACTCATCCGATTTCTTCATCAAATGCACCTGGAGGAATGATGACTATTTTGTTCTTTTTTTCGATGGCGTTTATGGTTGTTGCTAGTTTTTTGTTTCCGTACCACTGAATGAGGGTTTCGATAACCAGCAAAAGTACGACTTCAACAAAGTGACTCTTGAGCATAAACCCAATGCACAGACTCAAAAAAGTCAAAAAAATTTTTTGGCTGAAAGTTTGCCTATAGGGGTAATCGATGGTCCTGATCACGATTCTGACACTTATTCTTGACGTCAATCCAATCTGGCGTCAGAATGGCCCTGCAAGTCAAACGAATGTACATAGCGACTCCAGTGGGAGAAAGACTTGGCTCCAAATTGGAGATAAATGGCACTAGAGCTGAAAGTAAATGCCATAGTCATGATCAGGGCATCGAATAACATAAGCTCAGCTTTCAGACAAGTTCTTGCTTAATGGTATGTGAAATCGAAATTGCTGAATAGCACCGACTACGGGCTATAACTATTTAGGATGTGCCTATAAATGGCAGATATCCGAGTAAAATTCATTAACAGACGTATATGGAAGCGACAACAACGGAAAATAAAAAATGCAAAAACGTGCAAGCCGAGGGGAGTCGAACCATCATCCCCCATCCCCACTGTCTGCTTGAGAATCCTCCACGCTATCCACTAGGCCATCCGATCGTTGGCACAGGCACCACTTCGATTGCTTAAGAGCCCGAGGCCGTCGACTCTTAACTACGTGCCACAAGTAAGACCCCATTGACGACCACTTTTCTCATCGATACCAGTACAACCTTTATAAGGACCCTATAGGCAGCAACTGGCCGAACTTGCGAGTGATTTAGAGCCCATTCAGGCTCAATAACAGTCGGTTTCCATGGACTTTTTTCACTCCATTTTTGGCATTCCCAGAGGCGTTCAGGAAAAATGAACACCAGTTTGGTACTCCATGCACGTGACCCCACATCATGCGAAAAACCGTTTCAAAAAGCGCTCCACGTCCTGAACGACCTCCCTAGTTAGGGTGTTCTCCATGATTTTTTTTTGCTTTTTTTCTCTTTCCTAAGGAGTTATTTAGCGTTTATAGGTTTTTAATTGGAGCCACTGTCAACTTACGGGGTTCTTAGAGCATTCAAATGCCTCTCCTCCTTTATGGTTACCAGTGGAAGTGACATCCATGCATGTACCAGAGGAACTGATGAAGTTCCCCAATCCCCTCGAGCACGTAGTAGCACGGAATCCCGCGCGCGGCCTTTTTGGTTCGTGCAAGGGAAGGTCTAATTTCCCTTCGTTTGGGCCTCCGTCCATCGTTCTGCGGCATAATGATGGGTAAAGTTGGTAAGAGCGTAGGTAGGATGTAGAGGGGAGCTTTGCTGTCGGAGTAAATGCGAGGGCGTACGCCGGAAAATTTTGTCCAGGGCAGGACGTGCACTGACCCCTCACCTTCATGCCTTCGTTTCCACTGCATCATGCATCATTTTTCAGTCTAAATCCCCATCACGAAGGAACAAGCTCGTGCGATATGTTACTCGAAGATGAAATCATACTAGGTCAGCCAGAAAGATGGCACTTTGGAAGGGACAGTAGTGGTGATATTACCAAAGTTCGTTCTGTTTACCTTTTTGATGCCCTATTAGTTTACGTTGATCTAATGATGATGTTTAGTGGGATGACAACTACATCGCTTCGCTTGTGTGTAATGGATGTTTTCACCTTGTGACGGCGGATGGGAGTCTGTACACTCAGGTGCCCATCGATGCTCTTGATGTAACCATAACCTTAAAGTTCTTTGGGGTTTTGTTTCCGGGCCCACACGATTTTTTTTCCAGTAAAAGGCGCGCCTCCGTCCATTTAATGTTCAGGCTCCTTGATTGGACATGGTAGTCCTGTTCGCAAGGATGAATGATGTACTATTTTGCAGCTTGAAAATATGTGAGGAAAGCGCCACCCACTCGCGACGGAACCACGGCCCTGCCCACTGACCGCTGCGACGCCCAACTTCCATTCCTAAATGCTTTCTGGTCTGCGATTGTTCCTTTACTGACTCTCCATTTTAAATGGTGAAAGGAGAAAGAATTGGCAGGAGCCTTACGCCCGTACAAGCTGTTCTATATGGGCATTTGGAGCGGATTTTTACTGTTTTTTTTCACTTTTTGTTATTTAAAATCATGTCATTAGTATTTGAGCCGCATAAGTCACCATTTTTGAACGTGCCTTCATGTGAGTTCTTCATGACGTGGACTAGAATTGGATGTTTCGTATCCGTCAAAGGCAGTCTCAAGCATACGTAGGCGTTTCTTTGTTCATGTAGTCTGATCCTCATGCTCCAAGACTGTCCCCTTTTCACGGCTTCACGTTAAATAACGAAGGCGCTGCAGCCCTCATTAGTGGTTCTGACGCCTCCCTGGTTGCCCCGCCCCCCGAAATCAAAAGGTCTTTTCTATCACGAGTTCAGTTTTCTCCATGTTTTGCTTTTTTCTTCTCTGTTAGATGGGGCAGGATATTGTCATGGCATAAAACGAACAGGCCCGGAGAACTCGTACAGCGAGGCTGCCAGGAGTCGTCACTTCATTTTTTTTTTACTTTTTTCTTACTTTGGGGTCACTTAACGACTGTAGTTTCAATACTGAACGCCACTATCCAAACCTGTAATTGAGAGGTTTTTCTTCAACTAACATTAGCGTCAATGCTTCATTGTTGCCGCTTTGCATTTGAATGTTCCGTTCACCTTTCAGGATGTGCCAGGTGAGCAGGAATCGAAAACCCTGCCGCTTCTGGAATCTGAGTTTAGGATCGCTCAGCAGCTCCTTGCTAATGGAGGGTCGTTTATTATCAAGGTGTTGTCTAGCTTCTTATCTGTACTACTGTTTTCTACTTTCTATTCTCTTGCAGATCTACACTATGTACCTGCCGGAAACGCGTCTTTTGATTAGTGATATTGCTTCACATTTTGCCGACGTTTACGTATTTAAACCAATGTGTAGTAAAGGAGGAAACAACGAGGTACTTTGCGCATTTTTTGTGGATCAATTTATTTGAAAGAAAGAAAATTGTAGAATTAAGCGTTATCTTATCTGCCTGGGATTCAATCGTTCTGAACCAAAAGACCAAGATGAAATCAACGGCAACAATGTGAGGATCCTACCCAGTATGTTCTTTTCAACTAAGGATCACTTCAGCATCTTCAGATTCTTGTGGATTGTGAAGCTTACTTCTCCCGATTGCAAAGCTTCTTCATCAGGGCGAATTTGGAGACGTACAATACTATAACAAAGGTACTTTACTCAATTTTTGTTCATCTTACTTCGTACAAATTTTTTTCACTACACGATCCTAATGAAAATACAGGCTGAAGTGAGTGTATATCGCGATCGTGTGTTCAGAGAATTCCACAGACGTGCACTGACGAGTTATATAGCAAATCCGCTACGGTATGTGTTTCGTGATCCGTACTGACATGCTCCGCGATTACTGATCGGTTGAATTGTTCCCAAATATACGATGAGCTGATCCCCGATTAGACTTCGCGATCGCGCCACCGAATAGGCGACACGACCGGGGGCGCTCCTCCGCCCAACAGTGCACCACCGCAACGGCACAATTCAAATTGTCACAATGTGAAGGCGACTGCCGTTGAATTTGAATTCTGCCGTTGCGGCGGCGCACCGCTTGGCAGTGGAGCTCTCCCGGTTGTGAGCGCGCGATCCAGAGCGATCCGATCATGCGACCGCGAAGTCTGAACGCTGTCTGACTCGACCTTTATCTCTTTTTCCTCAATCTAGCCCAGCCCCACCCATAATGCGTTGATAACAGGGTACATTCTTGTAAGATGGTCACTCGAACACAGCAAAAAAAAAGAATTCATTTCACAAAAAAAACAACAACAATCAAAAAAGGCTACAATGGAGAACAGATCTTGTAGATAGGCTGCCTCCTTCTTAAAGGCGCAATCACCGCGCGATCATTTCATCCCTCTACTGCAATGCGCGCGAATATTCGTGCTCTACGAGATTCGCGAATCAAATCTGACGATGCGCTCACTTGGTACATTCTACCTTTGGGGAAAATGCCAAAATTAACGACTATCTCTAAAAAGTTCTTATCTTGGTACGACATCTCCCCACATTTCCCCTTCTCCATCCGCCGACCATCTTTCTTAAATTTCTGAATGAATTCTTTCCCAACCTCCTCAATTTTTTTGGGTCGTTTCTTTCCAAGAGACAGTTCTCACTTTTCCCAAGAACAACTCGGCCGTCGGGTGAGGGCGGAGCGAAACAGGGGGGAGTAGAGACCAAGACCAGCAATTGGAGGCATGTGAACAGGAAAATCGGAAGTGGGAAAGGTCCTAAAACTATGGCAACGAAAAATAGTTTTCTAGGAAAGCAAATACCAGCTTCTCCTGCCCTCCCTCCAGGCAAATACGCCCCTCTCCCCTCCCTCTCGCTGGAGATCCCGTGGTAGAGGTAGATGTCCTTTCATTACTCCTGCGACTGTACTCGGTTGTCTGTTCTCGGGTCCGCGCAGCTAAACTTTTCCTGCTTGCCCACTGCTGAAAGTGAATTAAATCCCCACATTGGAATGTTTTTGGCCAGCTTCCTTCTTTACAGTTGAATCAACTAATACATAGAAATTCATGCTTGGACCCGACCACCCACTACTTGCAACCGCGTAATGTGACTTAAAATGTGGAGTTTTTCCTTGTTCTCCGATTTATGAAGATTTTAGGATATCTCATCTTAATCAAGAAGCGGTAGATCGTCCATGGATTAGCATGTTCGGGCAGAATTACGTTGAAACACTGCGACAAATCTGTGACAAGCGATCTGCGCTTGAATTTCTCAAAAGCTTCGTATGTATCAACTCTCACCAAATGCTTTTATCTCTCCTTTACTTCACCTAACTATGACATTTTCCTAGATTTGAATTTAGCAGTATTTCAATGATGTGTTCTATCCATTTTAAGCATCAGTCGGATGTGATGACCGAACATGAAGCAATCGGTAGTGTTGAGGTTGAGTTCGCTGAAGACGAGCTTGAATTCCTTGAGTGGCCCCTGCAGGCTCTCTTAGATGTTAAGGTATAGAACTTTTTTTACATGCTCCTTGGATAATAGGCTCAGAAGCTCTTTCTGTTCACACGACTCAAGATGCTGGGTTTAATTCGTTTAGGTGATTGTGGCAGCGCCACCTGTCCTTCAAAAATTGCATTCGTTATTTGTCCCTCCAGGTCTCCTACGATCTTTGCTCATGTGGAAACCTGAGGTAATATATTTATAGTGAAGTTTCTGTTCGTATTGGGCCAGAAGTGCAGCTAGATGACTTGGACGTTAAAAAATGCAAACAAATAGCCAAAAGGTTTCCAAATAAAGCCCGAGCTGTTCCAAGCGAAAAGCGATGATTCGTTGGCTTCTCGAGAGAGACCGGACATAGGCCGTCTCAGGGCACATGTCATCCGGAAAGCTTCTCCCCTCCTTCCTTTTTTCTCCCTCCTTCCTTCTTTTTCTTCCTTCCTTCTCTGATCCCTCCTCCTTTACCTTCCCCTTCAACTGCTGGACTGGTAGATGCCCCGTGAAATTAGCCCTGGACCCTCGCAGCGAGAGATCGTCTGGTTGACATCTGCCCCGTAACCGACATAGGCAGCGAGAGAGCATACGACGGAGTAAGACGACAGACAGGACAAGTAAGAATACAGGCGGAGTCACTTAGGCTCCACTACTTATCAACACCCCTACCTTACAACTTTGTGACGCCGAACTGGTCTGAGATTGTCCACTGTGGTCCACAATAACTTTGTTCTCAGAGGGGCTTTACTCTCATGAATGATCGTGGAAGGTGCTTCTGAACCCCTCCCACTATCTCTGATTTATAAGCAATATTTACTGCGACGCTGTTCCGCACAGTTATGCTTTTTCACAGCAAAAAAAGTGACAGCTGTAAATTAGGTGTTTTTTTCTGCAATGGAGAAGCTAATGGAAATGGGTGAAGTACGACTGCGCTGAACTTCTGGGTTGCGGAGCATTTTCTTGGTAAACAGCAAAAACACCTGTGGAATGCACTTAGGCCGCGTTCACACATGATGCAGAAATGCCGAACCACGGAATGTGCAGAACTGCGGAATTTGCAGACATGCGGAATTGGGAGAACCGCGGAACTTGCAGAAGAAGAAAATGTGTCTATCGATTTCAAAAACCGCGGAATATGCAGAAATGCAGAAGTGCGGAATGTGCAGAAATGCCGAAATGCAGAAATTCCGCTGGTGAGGCTAAGCGATCAATCCCTATCAGGTCATTGTCCGTCATTTCGGCATTTCTGCAAATTCCGCGGAATTGGGAGAAATGCAGAAATGCGGAATTTGCAGATTCTGCATTTCTCCCGATTCCGCACGACGGCAGGAACCAAGCGATCGATCCCTATCACTTCTTTGTCCGTCATTTCGGCATTTCTGCAAATTCCGCGGAATTTGCAGAAATGCGGTTTTCAAATCGATGCGTATACATTTCCTGTCTGCAATTTCGTCATTTCTGCAACGTCGTCATGTATGAACGCGGCCTTAGTCGGGCGCATGTAGCACAGGTCCTTCACTTACAACTCAAAAAGGGAGGCACAACATCTATGAGTCTCCGCCCATCCCACTGCCCGGAATGCGTCCCTAATAAAATTAGGCTTTATACTACTAAATACTTTACAGTCTACAGAAAGGTTTTCAAGGCTTTGGTTGATCTCTGCGGCACTTCTTCATCAAATGGAGGAGATCTCAGTCAGTACGTGCAATCTCTAGAGTTCTGTGGAAAAGTATCGGTGGATGCTTATCAACTGCAATCGCAAAAGGATTGGTGCTATTTGTTGAGCAGTATACTCAGTGGAGTTAAGGTTAGGATTGCTTTTGGTTATAATTTTGTTTTTGATGTGTATTCCTGGCTTTTCATATGTTCGGAAGTACAGTTGTTGGATGTTATAGCTTTCTCCGATTTGAAGTGAGGAGGGCGCTATCCCAGTACGGTGATACGATAGAACATACAGTCCAGACTCCGAGGCATTTAAAAGTAGAATGGGCTACGGGAACGTTATGGCCCGCAGGAGACGAAAATTTCCTCCTGACCCTGTGAAGGAAGAGCCTTGCGGTGTAGGAACCAATTCCTGTGTACAAAAAAGGAGAATTTCCTGACTGTTGCACCAAAATCCTCCATCTTACCTGTATAACACATTAATGCGATATTTTATGGTTTCAGAAGGAGAAAATATCAGAGTTGACGATGGTTTGGTCGGATTCGTCGATTCCATTTGTTCTTTCCCGTTTTTCTGCTTCCGTGATAGCAATACTTTGCGTGATGTTCTTCCAGTTTCGATTTGGAGATCAACATTCGTTAGCCACGTTCTTCAAGCCGGTTCGTTATTACAGCCCTTTAAGCTCGAACTGGACTATTAGAAGCGCATTTACTCTTCAGCAAATCACTCTTTACTATCAGCACAGTCGCTTTGCATAATGATGCTTGATTATTTGTCCACTTTTCAGAACTACGCAGAAGACATCCCATCCAGTCTAGAATGCTATCTTTTGATGTTGACCTCTGAAGTCCTGTCGGAAATGGGTAAGCCTTTCGAATAAACCCCTTTCCAAGTTTGGACTTTTACAGTGAGTACTTCAGCGTAGTCAACTGATTTAGGCTTTCAAAGCCTTTACTAGCGTATTTCGGCGACGGTGGGGGGGGGGGGTGACATTTTGCACTTTTGCTGCTTCACCAGTTCTTACAAGTCTCGCTCTGGTGTGGAACCTGTGAACTCTTGTAAAGCTGGAGCAAGCTCGTTGAGACACCATGGTAAAACCTGTCAACTCTTGTAAGCTCACGGAATGGCTTTCTTGGTGAGTCGAGACGTCGATGTGAAGCAGCAAAAATGCAAATGCCCCCCCCCTGTCGCCGAATCGCGCCTTTACCTTATAACTTCAGCTTACTATTTTGGACCGCGTTCGTACTTCGCGACTTGAACAATTCATTCTTGCGAGTTGAGAATGGCGAGTCTGTGACAGCCGACGCCCCACTCCTAATCGTTGAACCACTGCTGCTGCGAATCCAATCTTATCTAGAACAGAGATTATTCCAGCTTAGCAGTGGTCCAGAGGAAGGAGTGCGGCCGGACAAAGTTGAGCGATTGTAGCTCTCGAGTCGTGAAGTATAAATGCGGGCTCAAGAGATTTCAGTGCGTTGGCTCGGGTGCGAGGAAGGTATTCAGCGTCACGGGTGGAGGGGTGTTTTGCCACACTTCCCAGCGTGCTGGAATGTGTGGAAAAAGCGCACATTCACTAGTGACGTTTGATCTGCCCCACTCCCATCAGTGCATCTACTGCCTTCAGGGTTGATTCAGTGATGGAAAGTCATCATTTTAGGTAGTCTTCACTGTTTTGTACCATCGTCAATGCTAGCAATGTTGCACCCTTATCTTCTTGAACTGAATCGTCGACAAGTGGCAATCCTTACTCGCAGCAGAAAATCTGGACGCTGCTGCCTCAGCCGTAGAGAGTTAATATAATGAATACTCCAGTTCCCTACCTTGCCTCTTCAACCTCTGAGCAGTGCCCAATTCCAGTTCTTGCTTTCCATGTTTTTTGTTGCTCTGGTATGTTTAAACAGTTTTCACAAGTTTTTAGGTGTCTTTTATGAAAGCGGGTAACATGCACTAGTGTAATACAATAGTTTCTTGGTGATTTTCTCCAATAAACGTAAAGCTATGCGATGATCCTATTTGCGTTCACTGCAATATAAATTTAGTTTGCAAACATGGCTAAATCTTAAAAGGGAGTCCTCGTCGCATGCTACAAGAGCAGAGCGCCCCAATGAACGAGCACGAGCCTTATTGTAGATTTTTGGTGACTATGGTACAGACTGAGGACCTCACTCA
>MU932330.1:0-11147 GCA_036418165.1 Cooperia oncophora | reverse complement strand
CAGCTGCTGGGACACAAACAATACTGAGACCTGGGTTCAATCGCCCCATTCGCCCAACATAAAGCCGTTCGATTCCAACTGTTCTGGTCAGTCGAGGGTACTCTCCGACGGCAAACGCTACAATGTTTTGTCATTCGCCGAAATTGGCATCAACAGCAATTTACTCGCACTTGTTGAAAAATCGAAGGTACCAGAGGTCCAAAGGCTTTCGGGGCACTGGGAGCGGGTCATTGGTGAAGGAGGGATCTACTTAACTCAAAGCCAAAATATTACTTTTCTATCTGTTTTTCTCTTCGTTTTATGTGAATAAAATCTTCCGCATTTTCGGATGGGATGACCTAATATGGGCCACATTGCGGACGCGCTCACGGCTGATGCCGTTTGGACTCCAGAAATTTCGGCACCGAGCCCATTTTTAAATTGCCTAAGTCACCAAATCCGCTAAAAACTTGTATGGTGACTTAGGCAATTTAAAAATGAGCTCGATGCCGAAATTTCTGGAGTCCAAACGGCATTAGCCCCGCTCACAGATACGGGACTTGCCGCAAAGCTGGGTGAAGAATCTGCGAGGTGGTGCACCGTAGCGCTTGAGATTCACTTTTCTGTTCCCCTAGGGTCCCAGTAAACTCAATGGAACCGTTCTCGAGCGGAACACTCTCGAAAATGTTGAACTCAAATTTCTTAACTTACTACTTGTCAGTCATCTTGACCGTTTACATTTAGCACAATCAGTTCAACACAATCAATTCAAGCAATTTGAACTTCGTCTGAACTCACGAGCCCATGTGCAGTTCTTTCTCAAGTCCGCTGCCTCCCCTTCGGTTGTTAAGATCTCATGATATTTTTGAGCACATCGTTAAGTGTAACAGAATAGTTGACTACAGGAATACAGCCAGTGAGTACACAACGATTCGACAGTTTACCGGTTCTTTGCATGTTCTAATCCGCTTGTTTGTTCCTGTGAGTGTGGTTTCGATACTAACAGTATTTTCTCATGCAAGAGGGCGTCCCCGAAAAAATTCTATTCACAGACAGGTGCCCTGTGGAGATGCATAACTAGCCGGTTTGGAATTAATCTTATTTCTAGGGTATAGAGCGCATTTTAGGTCGCCAGCACACAAATGACGGTCATCTCAATAGACGTGCGGCGGCTGCTCTTTTGCGAGGATACCGCGTTTGGCCGAGTGTCGCGTAGAAAGTATGTAGCCGCGCCCACTGAATCTGCAAAGATTGAGAACAATGGCACTATTGAACTATACTGACCCCCCGGCCAAAAAAAACACCCAAAAAACTTAATGCCGTGATTTACGAATCATCACACTCGTTTCGAGCGCTGGCGTCAATTTGGCGGCCATTACGCGCCAATTAACCACGCCAAATTGGCGCTCGAAATTGGATAGTTAATATTCGTGACCAGCGCAATCGAATTACATTCTAGTGAGGCACACGTTCAACGAAAAAAAAATTTTGAGAGTGTTTTTGGGGTACATAATATTCAATAGGGCCAAATATTTTTATACCGCAGCGTTCACCCTCCTGGAGGCAGGAGGTGGTGTAGTGACAAGTGGCGAGCTCAACACTCGTGCGATCCTGTGTTCAAATCCCAGTCGACTCCCACCTACGCCAACCAAGCCTTCTACCCTTCGGGGACGGTGAATTGGTACCGTCTGGGAAGATAAGGACTAGTAAGAATAGAAAGAATAGGATTTGTACATCGGCTGGCCCCCGCAATTCATTGTATAGGCCACATCGCATTCAATAAGCCACTACGATTCTGAATGGAAGTAGAATGCGTGCCGCATCCCACAAAAAGGAGTGTCAACGACGGGGACTTTATAGTTTATTATCCTCACCCTTCTGACTGATGCCTCAACTCATTTCCATGCAATTTTTCACGACCCGGCAGCTAATTCATCTGAAGGAAGCAACGATCATTGAACCTAAGTATCATGGAAAATGGTCTCACGAATATTCATATTGATGAAGTGCAACTAGGTTAGTCAACACGCGCAGCTATTTGCATAGAAACTGCTGATAGTCTGAAGTCCAAAGACTTGCAAGAGCATTCCTACAAAGCAAACACTTGCGGTATTCTGAGCGAAGGCGCATCGCATATGTACAGCAGGAATACCTCTTACTTTAATTAGATGAAAAGAATAGCTTGCAGTGGGCTGATTCTGTTGGTTTTTGAGCCCGTTTGAAGGATAAACGTTTCACCCCAAGGAAGACTTGTCTCCAAAAGGTTTGTAAAATACAAGGGCGCCGTTCGGCGACAGGGGGCATTTTGTACTGTCATTGCTTCCCTGGCTCCGGTCTACACAGTCTCACTCTGGTGAAATCTGTGAACTCTTGTGAAGCTGGAGCAAGGTCGTCAAGCCATCATTTAAAACCTGTCAACTC
Source organism: Cooperia oncophora (assembly GCA_036418165.1). NCBI lineage: Eukaryota > Metazoa > Nematoda > Chromadorea > Rhabditida > Trichostrongylidae > Cooperia > Cooperia oncophora. Next base: position 8,747 of record MU932330.1, on the reverse strand, counting down.
GAGAAGAGGCTGTCTAGATAGGTCGACACGTCGATGGGAAGTAGCAAAAGTGCAAAATACTCCCCCCCCCCGTCGCCGTCGTCAGCCTAGTTGCAAAAACTATACGTAGGTTTAACGTTGTATGTTGATGCGTCTCGCTTGCCTCATTAGAATCGGCAAGTTTCTTGCCATGAATGAGGCGATGAAGCCGCGCTCAGGAGCGTCCGTCTTCTCTTGTTAGAAATGCGACGTGGCACGAAATTATAGTTCCGTTCCAGCAACGCGTCCTCGAACCAAAATGCGAACTTCGGTATCGTTCTGCCCGGCGTTTAAAGATAGCCGAGCAAAGTATGGAGCCGTTCCCTGGGCGCAGCAACTGAGCACCCCCCCCCCTTCATAACCGGTTTTGAGCACAAGAGTTTCGCTACATAAGAAAGGGAGCCCGATGCGGCGTGCAGCAGTTTGTCTTTTGAGCTTGCCCATGTTTCGCAGTGTCCAAGAGGAAAAGACTACTAAAAGAGATATGTTCAATACTTTGTTCTTCGATTACGACGCCGCAGTAAAGGCTCTTGATCGAAACATAAGTGAAGGCCCTTGCCAACGTACCTTTCTTCTTCCTCAGCTTCCACTGCGCAATTGTAATTCTGGAATCGGTGAATCGTTTCTCGGCATAGACCAGCATCAATCTCACCGCCTCAGCTCGTCCTCGTCCTTTCAGCGATATCAGTTCCAGCTTCTCGTCCATAGAATGGGATCTGAACATTTGTCATGGTTTTGCGCTGTGCTACGCTCATATATGAAGTAAACGAACGGGTCACGAGTACTGATAAACGAAAGGAGGACACTATGACTAAGTGATTCACGTGCTGCAGTTGTCATCGAAAAACGGTAATGGCTGCAAACATATGAGTAGAAATGCAATCGATGAGGTTTCCAAAGGCTTGTAGGGCAACGTTATAAGCGCATCGTCGTATTGCATTTCCAATGAGATGAAGAAGTCTCTCGGAAGTAGAAAAAAGTTTGCACTTTGTTCACACTGCAATTGAACTGCAAAGAGATGACTGTCTTTGAAGCCAGGACACATCGTTATTGGGGTATTCTCCAACAGGGCGTGGGTCGTATTTGGTTGCTGGGAGAGATGTTGGTCTTACATGGGCTGAGAAAGATTTAATTTGATAGTTGATTTTTCTTGGTTCACGTACGTTGTAAAGGGTGTGGGGGGTTGTATTAGTTTGTTGTCGAAGGTCGTATTTACCGTCGGACCTTCTGAAGAAGGTTGCCTACTTTTCGTGATTGTTCCTGTTCCCTGGTTCATGTGTACTATATGCCCCCCCCCCTCCCTCCCGCTCGACAGCAAAATTTTTGGGGAAAAGTAGGAAAATTTTCGGGAAAATCAGGAGAAAGTGGTAGGAATTTGCGGAAAATCCAGAAAATGGTGCGGGTCGTGTTTCCTTCGCGGCTTTCCCTTTTTTTTGCTATAGTGCTTCTCTCACCCGCTTGACAAATCGATGAGGAGGGAAATAGGATGGTCGTCCCAGCCCTTCAAAAAAAGGAGAGGGATCGTACGGATTCGACCAAAACCCCCCTCTAATTACGTGCTCCATTTGAAATGAAGCAAGCATTCCGGCTGAGATTACTTCAGTGGTTTCAACTCTGGTTCACTTACTGGTTGGCTGATTGACCATTTTATTGTATATGAACATCGGGAGCAAGAGAACGTTGCAAAATGTGACGTCGAAAAACCGAAGAATCTCAAAAAAAGAATAAAAGGTGCAGAACAAAGGATTAGGCAGAAGACAAAGCTAGAACGAAAGCGGAATGTGCTATGAGTGAAAACCGGATAGTTTTCAAAACAGAGCACTTGTTTTCAGCACATTAGTAGAAAAATTTGCTGAGTTCCTCCCTGACAAAACAAAGACGACAAGGGCAAGGTGGCTTCTGAAATGAGATGCACCACCTCATTTTTGATTGGACGGTGATCACGAATCCGTCTGCTATACCTACGGCGAACCTCTCTGAGCGAACTACAGAGGTTTCTAGTCGGAGAATGCTCATGCTCAGTACGATTTGTGGGCGTAATGCTGCTTCGAACGGAAGACAAATTGAATCAAATTACAGTCGTTCGTATTGCTTACATAAAGACAACCAAATAACCGCTGAGGCCTGGACATTCTAAACAGCATTATGCCCAAAATCCGTTCTGCATGTTGGTATGCTTCCTCCAAGAAAAAAACCCCGTGCTTTTGTTCAAAGGAATCAGCAGCAGATATGGAAGACGAATCGTAACCAAGCTTCCAAAACGCAGCATTCAGTATACACCTTATTCCAAGCGAGCTACTTCGTCCTACTATTCTTCCTCTGTGAGCAGAAGGAAAGAATATTATCCTTTCAGGGCTCAGAAATGGAAGCCTCGACAGTTTCGCCACCAGTTGAGGGGCATGTGACAGGAGAATGTTCGTCAATTTCGCCGCCGCTTGCGTGGGCGTCACGTGCGATGTCGCGCCCGCAAATGACGATGGTTCCAGGTAGCAGATAGCGACATCAGGCAATTTAAAACCGAAAATAGTTATGAATGTCTACGGTGACGGGATCTACAGGAAGTCCGGTGCTCCAATCGACAGGTTACTTCGAGTTAAAAAAACGCCGCGCCCATTGCCGCGTGCGGCGGAGCGGCAAATTACGATCTCTCGCCCCTCTCTCGCGGTTGAGCGAACACTGCTTTTTCTGCTTGGATCAGCAACTGCTGTTCTTTTTGGTGACACTTGTGGCAGGACCCCGTCCTGTTTGCCTAACAGGAGGGAATCTATTGTTTCCAAGCCTGATGGAGTTTACAGACGTGGCTAGGAGAATCATCTAAGGATTTGAGAAGCGCGGCTACAAGATTGTCGCCCAGGGACGGTCCGCGACCACTGCACCTCATACGCACAGCTGACTCCCGGCAAGGAGTGGCTCGAGCGGTAATGAAGTGAATCGTTTTCATTGCTTTTTCGTTCGCCTTCAGCTTGTTTTCACTGAAAAAGGCGCGTCAATGAACCTATACTGCGCTACAGCGCCCTTACAATTTTTTGATGCGAAAGCGGTACAAGGTTGTTCGTCACTGACCTCACACCTACACTCCTGACACCATAATTTCAACTTCTATACCTCGCGGACTGTACCTTCAATTCAGAACTAGGAAAACCGAAATTTCCTGTAACTTTTTTAGACTAGCAAACAAACACAACGTATGAGCACCAAAAAGGGCCATACTCCAAAAGCATGAGTGGGCAGTGGAGCAAGGATTTGGAAAAGTGTCATCTTTTCTTGTGAACATCCTCAAGCTACATAAATTGGAGTATCCAAAAGTTTCCTTAGCTCCGCAAAGTTGTTAAAAGTAATTTGTTTTTTTAATCTTTGAGATGGCCACATATTCAGTTCCATCTAGTGTAGTTAGACCAGTTCAATTATGCGATACATGCTCTGTTCATTAGATGTATGAGCCAGTATTTTTGGCATCCCAAACAGGTTTGGTAGCAGTAAGCCTGGCCCTGAGGGTTTGTTAAGCTCAGTGATCTGGGGATCATCGCTTAAAACACAATTATGGGGGGGGGGGGCGGGGGGGGCGGGGGGGGGGGGGGTGTTCCAAAACTAAGCGTGTGCAGAAACTTCATTAGAGGTAGCTACCGAAAAAATTCAGTGAGACCTGGGAGAGTGCTAGGCAAGGATGAATCAGTGAAATGAGGTGTAGGAGTGTTGACACGATATCTGACGGAATCATCTTCAAATCATGTGCCAATCGATCGGGAACGGTACTCGTGTTTGCCGGAACAGAAACGACGAGCGGCTATGACGATGACGCTGAAGCACTTGAAAGGAGGGTGAGAGAGTCTGAAAAGAAGTGCTGGTGGAAAAGCACAACGCGTTTTCAGCAAACATTGGCCTGGCCGATTGCCAGTGGTTCGGAAATCAACGGCCAATTGGCCTCACTATAGCGCCTTGCGGAACCTATACACTTCTAGTCTGCAGTGAGGTCGTGCATTTTTTAATCCATCAGTCCATGGAGCTTAAATGTTTCTGGATAACTTCTTATATCGGAACGTGATGAAGATATAAAAAATCTTTGAGGGCGCGGTCCGCGATAAGGAGCATAGCTAGAATATGGAGGAGAAGTTGTCAAAGGACTCAGCAGTGGAGATAGAGTGCAAAATCCAGAAACGCCTTCAGTAAGCCCTCTAACCTCGAGCAGGAAGTGAAAAGACCGCGTCGTGGGACGAGCCCAGTCAGACAATTCCTTGTAATGAACCCACGACACCAAAAACGACAACTGAGCTTCCTTTTAATTTTTTTTCCAAATTTCCATTTCCTTGCGCCAGTTGTCCGGTAGCATCATTTTCGCTGGAAGGTGGACCTTGAGAGTGACCCCCAGAAATAAGGAGGTGTCACTGAAGGAATTTCCGCCTTACCCTGCTACTTTACGCCACGGAACTGATATCAGTTTAGCCATTGCAGACCGCATACCTTTTCCAGACGTTCACTTTCCTTCACGTTTTCATAGGTCAGCATCGTTTGTCACTAGAATGCAGAAGTTGAAGTCGGAGTCACTGGAAAGAAAGGCGGTGTCGCTGGAGCAATTTGACGCCCAACCGCCGTTACCTTACAACCTTCTGATGCGGAATTGATGCAAGGTGCAAGATGCAGCGCCGCATATTGCACACAATAGACCCCATTACATGCTCCGCCCCCAGACAACCACGCCTTTTTGCGGGAAACACAAACTATACACTATGTACTGCATATATACTAATTTTTCACACTTATCAACTATTACACACATAGACCCTTGAATTATAGTGTTATTCAATAGTACAGTTGACTCCGCCCCCGAGGACATTGTGGATCAAATTATTTTTCCACTCAATCTTCAAAATTTTTAGGACTTGTCAGATCATTCTATTGAGTAGGAAGCAAGCTCTCTTCCGCCGAAGTACCAGGGCACATCATTGGTTGGGAATTTTGGTCGAGCCCGTACGACCCCCTTTTTTAGGGAGTTGGTGCTACCCCCTCTCCCCTCTAGTTCCCTCCTCATCGAGCTGTCGAGCGGGGGAGGGGGAGGGCGTTGAATGGCACATGTGAAGAGGGAAAAGCCGCGAGGAAAAAAAGACTCCCTTTCTACCAGATCTTAGATTTTCCCCAACTCTCTACCGCTTTTTCCGGGATTCCCGAAGATTTTCCTCCTTTTTCCCCAATGCTTTTGCTGGCGAGCGGGGGGGGGGGAGGCGTATATAACACATGAAACAGGAAAAATCACGAAAAGTCAGGCAAACCCCCTTCAGGAGGTCAGATGGGAAATTCGACTGCCCCCTCTTTTACGATATCCGTGAAACAAAAAACCCACTGTCAAAATAAGTTTTTCTCAGAACAAATCCGACCCCCTCTCCCAGCGACCAAATACGAGCCCCTCCCTATTGAGGATCCCCAACAACGATGTGCGCTGGGAAACACTCAGCAGACAAAATCACTGTTCAAATCTGGTTCCGGGTAAAAACTGGTGATCGTCAGCTCTCATCTAGTCGCTGAGTTCCTGCTTGATTCGGTTACGTTAACCATCGACTCGAGTGTCCTAATTGAATTTTCGGGGATTCACCTCATCACATGAATCTCAGCAATGCGATGAGATGGAAAGGTCTTCCGGTATGTAGCTAATGCTGAATACCTAATTGTTTAGCCTTTATTCTACTTTCACTCATTCAATCATTCGATGTGCCCCATCTGCAGTACGTGACGGCGCGGACAGTTAATGCTCAGGGCACAGCTTTAATGCTACAAATGTAGACTGACGACAATTAAACCCTCCGGGGTGATGTGATGCTTGATTGACACGAATGGGAAATGGTATTTTGGGTCATGCTAATGCGCAGCAGCTGCGAGCAGTCATGACATCTTTATTCATAGTGTGGTAAAAGAACAAAGCTGGTGACCGGATTCTTTTTTGAGGGTCAAAATAGGTTACGCCAGACTACGCTAGGTGGGAAAGAGGCCCAGGAAAAGTTCAGCTCGTGGGATGTATGTACAATCGAAAATTTTTGTTTCGTCCACAGTGACAAGTTATATGGAGGACCTATAGTCAAATATTCCTCTGAAAGCAGCACTAATTCTACACACATAGAACAGTGAAACAGTCCGTCATAGCCGTTGAGCTTAAGAGGGGCAACAGTACTTCGTTTCAGCCTGAGGCAGTTCCCACTTTTCAACCTCTCTGAGGCTGCGTTCATGCGTTACGACTCGACATTGTGGAGGAACCAGCATTTTTGATGGAAAAGGAAAGTGTAGGCAACGAACATTTGGGGAGGGTCAGCATTTTGAGCTGATTGACGGTCCATGCACCGATCACAACCTATGCGGATTTTTTTGCTGAATCGCTCGAAAAGTAGGCTCTTGCATTAGGAAGAGTCGCAAAGTATGAAGATGTCCTTATAGGGCCGCGTTCATACTTTGCGGCAGCGTCCACCAATGACCAGCAGCGCTCCGAGCCTCCGTCAGCGGCTAAGAAGGTATAGGTATCGGCTTGGCAAACGGCAGCGTCTACGAGTTTCCACCGGCGTCAGGGCATATTGCTGGGAAATATCGCTCCGATGCAGGAAAACACCAGTCATCAAGCCCTTTGGACGAAATCGCTGATGTTCAATTTTTAGTGGCTGGACCATACAAGACTAGCTGGTCGCTAAAATCCCACGAATCTCAGGCATACCAGGTTGAGTTCTGGTAACACAAGACCTCAGATTAGTCTTCGATGGGAATGTCAGCCTCGTTATCAAAATGTTCATTCAGCCCTTCAAAAAAGGAGCACGGGCGCTGTTCGGCTTAGAAGGGGCATTTTGCAATGTCTACTAAAAGATTCTACTTTGGTGACACCTGTAAACTCCGTGAAGCTGCAAAACAATCCAAGTGAGCCACTTTGGTCACTAGAGTTTGCAGGTCTCAACAAGGTGGTCTGTATATGAATACCATTTGGTGCCCCCACCAAGCGGGAATATACCCTGCATATGTTTTAGGAGCACACTCGATGACTTATTGTCTTGTTTAGTCCTTTCTGCTTGTAGATCCAAGATTCGACTAGATTGTTGTTGCCATGGGAGTGGTGAAGGCGCCATTTGCCACTGTTTCATTTTCAACATTCGCTGTGGAACTTGCGAGAAAATTAGAACTAGAAGGAAAAACTGGGTCTACCGTTTACAGCGCTATCTGTACGCGGTGAAGAGAACTCATTGGCCTGGGTTTTTTGTGTGGCCGTCCACCTACCGTTTACGGAGCTCTCTGTGAGCGGTGAAGAGGAACTCATTGTATCTAGTTTAGAGGCTGTAGTTAGTCCTGGTTGTTGACACCCGCGCGAAACATCACTTGAAAGAAACGTAATCTTTCTGACAGCCCTGGTAGCCCAAGCTCTCCATAAGCCCGAAGCCACCGCCGTCTGCAAGACGTGCTCTCTGCATCCCCTACAGCAAGCCGCAATATAAACGCTATGATTACTGGAAAAGAATAGCCGACAGGACAGGCTGTCATTGTTGACGTCAGCGGCTTCGGCTGTAGTCGTTCCCGCTGGACTCATTCGCTTCCGCTTCGCGTGAGAGGTCATGCGCTGATTGACGCTCATAAATTTGCATAGTGAACGCGAGTGGAGTCCAATTGACATCAGACGGCTGTCCACTTCGTACCCATTCATCATATGGCATTAAGCCGTCAAATTCCCTGACACATTCCGGGCCACACCACTTTACGACGACCTTATATGGGACTTTACTCAAGTAAACAAATGGATCAAGACGGAAGATTTATTAGCCCAGGAAGAATTTACATAACCGTTTGGGTATTCCACCACTGCTGAAGCACTTTTAATTCCTGTGAAATTAGTTTTCGGATGAAAACAAGTCAGACATACATTCCGACGGATTTCCATTTGAGAATCACTCAGACTGGTAGGCGGTGACGAAAAGAATTAGCTACTCATAAGACTCCTGCACCTTGCTCCTGGAGCCCAGTATTCTCCCATTCCTCATTCAATATTCGTGACAGTGTAGATCATGTCCCATAGCTTCACCTCTTTCCATCCTCGTAGGTTACTATTCCACAACCGGCAGATACCTGAAGTCAGTGCGCTGAAGCTGGAACGACATCGTAACTGCTGCTGTTCGAGATTTTCTGGAATGCGCCACGCTCACGGGTTCCACAAGCCACTAAAGACTGTCTGATTCGATTCCTGGCTGGCATAAGAGGTGACTAGAGAACAGACGCGTCACAATTAAGGAAGAATAATTTTCTTCAAGAGCCACTGATTTTCAATGCGGTGTTGGCCTTGAATATCAGCCGTATAAACCAAGATTGTTGTAAGAGTTGAAGGTCTTTTTTAGCTAAACTTGGGCTCGACTCAATGGAGTGGGCTGGAAGTCAGTACAAGCCCCCTCAATCACTCTGCCATTATTGAGTTCTTGCAGAAGCAAAAAGGAGAGCGCTGGTCTATCACACGTATACTTCCACTAACCATAAGATTTATGGCGGAATTTTGAGCGCTATTCGGGCTAGTTATGCAATGAGTTGTGGGGCCAACCTACGTATAAGTCAATATTTATGTCTATCTGTGCGATTCACCGGCCCGGGGAGATGGAAAGTTTGCTTGGCATGTGCGGGAGATGATCCAAAGTTTAGCCATCGCACCGCGAGATCAGCGATTTGTCCCAGCCAGGGCACGCCCTCACTGGAGAAAATTTTGCAAAATGCGACCCTCTCAGTCCAGC
>MU932327.1:0-10022 GCA_036418165.1 Cooperia oncophora | reverse complement strand
CGCATCACTGTGAGTCTTTTGTAGACCATGAGCCAGGTTCAGACCCTCTGATGACCCCCAGTATCTCGGGAGGGGGAGGGGGACTCAACCTGACTCATGGTTTACAAATTGTTCTCTCCATATCGCCGAACGCCTTCTCTCCTCAGCGGCTCCGATGGAATACCAGGATAACAACAGAAATCCCGAATGACGAAGAAATTATGTGAGAGAATGGTCCTTGCCAGTACCAACTCATATGTAACTGTACCTGTAGAGGACCGCTGCATGTCTGCAGATCATTCGTCAGATCGTTCAGTGTTAACCAAGGATGGAGTCTCTGCAAAGGTTCATTGTGATAATTATAGCTCCAGGATAGAAGAGATACACTGCAATCCTAGCGACAGAGGGGGCCTGGCTGTACAGTAATTACTTGAACATGGCGTGTTATGGGGGTTGGGGAGGGCAGCCGATGTTCAACAGTGACTTCAACTACCCCAGACCAATATGGTACCAATTTTCTGTCCCTGAAGGTTGAGAGCTGATCCGAGAGTTCACGAGTTGACTACCAGACACCCCAGGGATAAGTGGGCTACTTGCCATTACATAAACTGAACCACCAGCATTATCTTTCTAAAAAATATCCGCTTCACTTCCGAAAATCACTTTTATGCACTTCTGCTGAGGCACCATGAAAGGTTTACGCAGGTCGCTATGATTACAATACATTTCTGATAAAAAAGGATCCGTGAACAGTTATAATTTTCTCTAAAAGTTTTTAATAATGATTTCTCCATCGCTGGAACGCAAGGTAGCCAACATGTTGAAAACAGACTGTATACTCACTTTCGAGAAGGCGCAAGGGTTCACAGCTGCTACGGTGTGCGCTTGCTTCTCCGCTCAAAAGTGCACGGGAACGAAGATCGAGGGGTATGGTATTACACTCCAGCTCCAGCGACACCATCGCCATAATCGCTCCGGTTTCGACCTTGAGCGTGCCAGCCACGTGCGCTGATATACAAGGTCCGGTTCCAGAAACAGTACTCAGCGATAGGGAACAACCATAAGTGAGAGACGCAGAGAGCTATGGTAAAGCGTGAGAGGACACAGCGAGCTATGGTAAAGCGTAGGACTGGTTGTGTGGCAGCGCAAGCGGAGTGTGGAGACCGCATCGGACAATCACATTCGACGACATTACCCAGCCCACATGCAATGTTATTACCCGTTATTATTATCCTTCAGCTCCTTTCCCATGCACTTCTGACCGGAGAAAGTGACACGCTACAGCAAGTGCGGGCTCAATAGCACCACATACGGCAGGACCAGGACCCAGGGAGGTAAGTGTACGTTTGTCTCTAGAAAAAAAGGCGTCCCACTCATTACGGCACAGGAATGAGTTACCCAAAATGAGGAATGTAGAGAGGAGTGCCGTAGCTTACCGTGTGTTCACCTAATATAGACACTGAGAATTTATAGATTGTTTTTAACAACCTCTCTTGGAGCGGTAACGTAAAATATCCTGAGATATGAAGGGCATTCGCACTCACTTCACCTTGAACGGTACCCTTCAAAAAGGAATAGCTTTCCGTAGATGGCCATCCAGTGCATCCAGCGTGAAAGCCATTTCTGGCAGTAGCGGCAACTGTGTATCCGTCACAACCACATTGGGTATCGCAGCCTAGGTGTGAAATAAGAAGTCGTATTTGATATTTCAACGTACATTCCCTACTTACTTACATTTTAGTTCCGGTTCTAAAGCGAAGAAAATAGCATGTTCGCATAGCAGTATGTAACGATTATATTGGGTTGGAAAGAAAGTCCTGTCAAGGTTTTTTGAATAGTTACAGCTTTCGATTTTTGACGCATGAAATGACGTAACATGCTATGCTTGTAGGACGCTCTTGAAGCTTTCCCGTGAGAGGTATATGAGTCGCTGTGAGCCGCTCTTCCTGTGGGTTTAATTACGATGTCAGTTTCACAGGAGTATCTTCGAGTCATCATCTTCTATGAGTGGCTCCGCGGCACTGGAGCGACGGCAGCTGTTCGCAACATCAACAGTGCATTGAGAGAGGACACCACTACCACCGGCACTGTCCACCGCTGGTTCGCTCGTTTCGCGAAAGCGACAAGTTTCCGAAGACAATCCGGTAGGGACGCCCTCACGAAGTTTACTCCAGTGTTCTCGTAGCTGTCAAGGAAGATCCGGAGGCTACCATCGGCATTTTTGCGACAGGACTCGGGTGCACCTAAATGACAGTCGTCAACCGCCAGCAAGCCTTAACATTGGCACCCTGACCGGCCGCTCTGCCGAACTGACGGACATGCTGACGGAAAGGAACATCGACATCTGCGCTTTTAGGAAACGAAATTGGCCAGCGCCAAGACGAGAAGCATCGAAGGATACAACTTGTACTATAACGGAGAGCGATCCCAACGGTGTCGCCATTGCAGTGTCACAGAGGCTAGAGCACGCAGTTCAAGATCAACACGGGTTTTCCGCACCATGAAAATTACTGTGTTCTCCGTCGAAAGGGCAGCCCATATTATGTGCACCTGCGCTCAGCAAGGAAATTTGCCCACTGCCGACAAGGACAAATTCTGAGAACAGCTCGCCGACGTAGCATCCTCGCTTCCATCTGACGAAGACCTGTACATCATGGTTGATTTCACAGGGCACATAGGCGCAACCAACCACTAGTTCGAAGACACTCAAGGACGATTCGCCTACGGCACAAGGAATGATGATGGCATACGCGCATTGGAGTTCGCCGAGTCACTGGATTTGATTATCAACTCCTTCTTCCAGAAGAGAGAATTCCACGTAGTCACTTACTATAGTGGGGGAAGTAAGACCCAGAACGACTACATTTTGACGCGGAGGAGCCAACGAAGCAGCGTGCTGGACCGCAAGGATCCCATCGGTATCGGTCAACAGACAACATCGTCCAGTCATTGCGACCATTAATATGCCGGCCAACTCATCTGCCTTCAAGCAGCCAAGTCACCAGAAAGCTTTTGAGGTGGAACAGGATTGCTACACTGAGACCAACAGTCAAGGACCACTTATCGATGAAGATCGGGTCACTCATACGTTGAGCAAAGAACTGCAGAGACCTGTCGGTGAAATCCGAGATGAACGAACCAGCCCGACTTGTTGGATCTCCGACTTCTGATACCACGGGGATCAATTGATCGCCTTGCCCAATTAGATGGAGCACTGTATTGGCTATATTGTTACTATACTGTTAATATTGTTAATATTTAACTTCTATTCCATGCTGAGCTAGGAAAAAAAATCGCAGCGGTGACAAGGCTTTCTTCCCAGCCTAATACATGTGTACGAGATCAATGTGTTATTAACTTAGGAAGACAAGAGGAACGTAATTCGCCGCGCTCTGTACGTCGCGGTGGACTCCGTCTGCAAAAGGACGAAGGTTGCAGGTAGTAGTATGGCAAAAACATGCAATTAAGGACCGAAAACAGTAATGACTGTCTACGATGACGGGGTCTACATGAAGTCCGGTGCTCCATTCGACAGGTTAAAACGAGTTATGAAAACGCCGCGTCCATCGCCGCGCGTGGCGGTGCGGCAAATTACGATCCTCTTTACCGTCTCCCGGTTTAGGGACGCGAAATACCAGTGTGAGCACCAAGAACAGGAGCAAAGAAGCTATGAAGTACCCTAGGTTTTTCACACATTCACAAACTCCTGGGAACTCGTGAACCTTTTCGAGCTAAACTTCGTGAAGAACAGCTAGGATCTCACTCAACTGCCTCCAGTTGAGTGAAGGTTCCACAATGGTAGCCGAGCCTAGGCGAAAACCTTCAACCTGACCAAATATTCTGTCACTTCTAGCCAGCCAGCTCCGAGAGATGATTGACAGGTATTAGAGGGATTTGTGGCCTCAATATGTATTCACTAAAATGAGAAGCTAGGACGAGGTTAAAGGCAAGACGTTGAAGGGTACCTCAGAGCCAGTAGACAGAATTAATTGAAGAGTGACAGACTTACCCAGGCAGTCGTAGCTGCACCCGAGACTGTTGAAGTGTACACCTTCGTCTTTCTGAGATTCTGAAGCAAGCGACGGCCAGATCAGGGGTCGAGGAGGGAACATTTCCAACGCAGCTTCCTCTCGCATCGAACGCTGAGGAAGAGAGACAGGTCCATTCATGTGAAGGGTTCTTAACAAGTTAATACACGAACTTCCCTGTTGAAGGCAGGTTCCTCGATCAGGGCACGTCGTACGTTGGGGATCCTCAGTAAGGGGGCTCGTATTTGATTGGAGAGAGGACCATATTTGCTTTTGGGAAAAGTTTTTGATTGTTGACTTTTCCCTTTTCCCGGTTATTCCCGCTCCAGGTGCGCTATACACCTTGGGAATGTTGGTGAACGTTTAAAAACACGGGTTTGCTCTTCACCCAAACACTCCCCCCACTCCGCTTGAGGGAATTTTTCTGGGTGGGAGAGGAATGGGGAACTCTGGGGAAAAAACTCCGAAGAACTGGTGGGAAGTTAGGGGGTATCTAGTGAGATAGGCAGGATGTGGAAATGGAAAAGGGGCCATGAGGGGAGGAAATTTGGGAGTCATATTTTGCAGAATTTTCCACAACGGTAGGACGTCTTCTGTTTCCGATAGCTTCAGATATGAGCTGTGGGCGCATACTAAACTCCCCCATCCCCTTCCTCTGTGGACAAAAAAGTCAAAAGGACACTTAAGTGGGAGCGACCATTCGTAGTTATTTACCATTTATTCAAGAGACTGTGCACTGGTCAATCAATTTTTGAATTTTTGCAAGATTCTACAATCATTACTGCTACATCTAAGAAACATTTAGCACTTTGACGAAGTTATTAATCTTAATCTAGACTATCGAGTATAATATAGCTTGTTATATTTGAGCAAAATTTACAAGTCCCCAACAGATCGCGAACAAGTCACGCCTATCGCGTGAAGGGAGCTCTTGTCGGATATGACCTCTCCTTTATTATTTTTACGACACCCTTTCTCCATCCCCATTCCTACTATCACTTCCTGAGTTTTTCCTGGTTTATCTCACTACCGATTGTTTGTGTGTGTCTATGTAGTAGTTTCCTATGTTGTTTCTCCAGATATCTCTAACAAGCATGCGATATCAGCAAATCTTGAGCTTTATGGGGGGGGGGGAGGAACGGAGGTAGGCGTGTCGCAGGCTAAAGACGGTGGGGAGAAGCCGCAGGTGGTGAGTAGCGTGCGGTATCTGACAGCTGTTGCTTGCAGAGCGGAGAACGAAAGAATATGTAGCCTGATCAGCAGACCGCTTGCGGGGGCGTTAACTCGGTGTCACGGATTCGTTTTTGCGAGTGAGCAGAAGGAGTGATACGCCGTAGCGGCAGGCGGGGCGCCTGCTTGACCTTTGCCTGTGGAAAAAACGGGAGACGGGGGGCAAAACAATGCGTTAAGTGCCTTGCTGTATTCGCGCGCCGGCGCGCTCGGGCGCGCAAGCCCGGCGCTGTTGAATTTCATGCGGACTATGAATATTTGTGGCTGTTTTTAGGTTTTACATTGTCTATTGTTGTCATTCCCTAAGACATCGTCTATGGGCGCGACGTCGCACGCAACGTTCACCAGCGGGGCGAATCACGATTGTCTCGTCGCATACCAATTAGTCTTGCAAGTAGACATGCAGTTTCCTTTTTGAATGCCGTCCTAATCTTGGACCGAAGTCGCGATTATGGTGCATTTCAATTAATATTGCTCAACGCCATGCGCATTACTGAAACAGATCATATACATTTATTTCTTATCGCAACTTTTCGGGTCAATATCTGATTTTAGTGAGCTCTTTGATTCTTCATCTTTTACGCCTCCTAGCACTCGTCCTGTGTGGCTAACCGCTCGGTAGTCCATGCCATAGTCAGCTATCCGGAACAGCCTCTCCATTTCCTATAACAATATTGGTATTATGATCATTCAAACCAGCAAGCTCGCGCTGGCGAACATGACCCAACGGGAAGAGCCATTAAGTAAGCTGAAAGAGAAAATAAAAAAATACCTTTTCCATTAAAAGAGATCGGTCAGGCAGAAACTGCAATTCAGGGCAGTTCACACCTACTGACTCTGCCAAAGATCTCCGTAAAGAGTGGCGGTTGCGCTCCAGACAGTCTTCAATCTTCTGGAAATATGTTTACATAGTTATAGTGAAACAATTATAAAGAGAGAGGGTGCTGAAAAACAAAAGTCTTTTTGATGTTTTTATTTGATGCTGTAACCCTTGCGAACATCGAGACTTAGGGAGAGGTAGAGGGACGAGGTGCCGACTACCACATCCACAGTCAAATCATTGATCAAACCCCACCCAGGCCAACTAAGCCCTGAGACCTCACTCGAGCCTATTAACTACAAGTCTTGTTTGAAGGGCGAATACACAGATCTGTCTATCGACTGACCCCAACGCAGGTCATTAGACCTTTCAAGAAGGAAACGAGTACCGTGAAATGATTTATCATTTTCTTTTGACAACAGGATTATACATACAAAAGCTCACCTCATCATTTACATCGTCGCAAAGCCACCATATCTTCACAACCGTGAAAGAGCTGTTAACTTGCACCTGCAAGAGAGCCAAAGAGTTACTGAAAGGCATAAACGTCTGATCATAGAACCTCGAGTTTCTGCCTCAAACGGTATATACAATTTTCACTTTAAATTCACCACTTTTCAAACCAAATTCACCACCACTTTCCAAATCTCACTACCTCCACTACTCCCCACACTAATTAGGACGTGAAATTCATCAACCAGATGACGCCATGACAGACTGCGAACCACGGCCACGCGACGCGGCCACGCCTACTTGTCAGCGCAGACATAGATTTTCAAATCTTGTTTCATAATTTCTGCTTCTGTGACTTTTCTTGTCTTTTGTAGTTTCCTTTAGGCCGCGCCCACTACTTGCTTTTCTGGAGATTTTGTTGATTGTTTTTTTCTTATTTTGCATTTTTTTGACTGATACGTGAAGCCCCGCCCACTGTGAGAGGCTCCGCCCACTCTGGAGAAGCCCCGCTCACTTTTCAAAAATGGTGCAAATCAGCAGTATAGAGTCTCGGCTGTTATGCTGGGTACTGATGATCATTCGGAACAAACTTCGCCTGATTATCTTGTTCTGAGTGGCGAACGAAATCGTCACCAACCCTCTGAACGCCACCAATGTGGATGGGGTGGGCAGGTGGGGCGATGGCGCCTGTGTAAAGGAAGAATCAAGTATCAAAAAATCCCTGACCGCTCTCCTCTCCCCCGCTGGGTTCCCCCACGTAGGACGTGCCCTGTGTGTAAGTTGGATAGTCTGAAGGAAGATTTAATTGTGTGATTTATTGTTATACATTTAGACCTCTTCTCACCTTCGTAAATTGTACGGCATAAGAAGACAGTTCTTCGTTAGCTGAAACGCACGTTGAGTTTAGATTTTTCTTTCTTTCGAGAATAAGCTGCATAAGCTGGGTCATTTTCTTTTGATCCAAACGTCTTTCACGCCGCCCGAGTGACGACAACAGGATCCGATCCTCCAACCTGTAGGAACCATCATTTTACGATTAACAGCTGCTATACAGACTATATCAAAAACAGCGAGAGAGTCAGATTACGTACCCATATCATAGCCAAACCTTTTCCCCGATTTCATCGTGCGAATGTTTCCTTTTCCACTTGCGCATCCGCAACGCCAGCTTGTCGTGGGAGAACACAAGAGTCTTAAACAAAATTCTGACACTTCGTAACGAGTGCGAAGCTAGGAGTCCTCTAAATTGGAAAGAACACTAGACTCCAACGAGGAATGCCAACTCACTCCCGGTTCTTCCTGTTTTTCTATTCAAGTATGAAACTTTGTGAGCGTAGCGCACATTCATCAGCCTATTCAAGCAGGCCATAGACGTACACGGAGTGAATGACATCGCACCTCTAAAATTCGACTCTTCAGAATGATAAGTACTGTTGAGAATGTCCCGGGAAGCAGGTAAAGATATTACTGTATAACATATAATACTCGCTACTCATAATAAGTTGCCTGGGGCGAACTGTGAAATTAATCTACAATACCATGCAGTCCAACTCATCCGAATAACGTGGCGCAACGGTTATCAGTGCTTGCTGGCATTGATAAACGCTAAGTTTCTGGAGTTCCGAGCCGGCGACGTGTATTGGAGAACTCACCAAAGGTCTGCGAAACTCGTCCACATGCCTTAAATTTCGTAGGGTCTTATTTCACGCTCTTCCACACCTTTTTCCTACTTTTTTTGATTAGTGCTTCATTGGCCACCTGTTCTAACAAATTTGACCCCTGAGACCTGCCAAAGTCCATCGCGGGCGCTGTCTTTAAAGCACTTTATATCGAGAGCGAGTTCGTGTATAGTAGCTGAAAAGCACCACCTGAATGTCGCCGTTTGATGTATACTACACAATCTGGGGACGAAGAACCTTCTAGCCGCTTGCAGAATAACTTTCCTAACGCTTGAAATGCGCGTTTTTCTGAAATATTGGTAATATGTGAAGCAGAATAGCAATCCCATTAAAAGACCGAGTAATGGATAAGACAAACAATTCAGTAGTTTGCGCCGAACATATTAATAAGAGTTCACAAATGCAGACCACTCGACAAAACTGCAAGAAATCGGTGTATCATCATTGCATCCATGAGTTTTCGAAATCCTCTCCAAGCAACTTTACAGTAGGAGTGAACGATAGCGCCCGAGGATAGGCCCTGGACAAAAGAAAAATGTTGGGCGGCACGTGCCAGCAAAACAGGCGGATTTTCACCATAAGTTCAGTTAGGCCCAGACGCATGGAAACCTTAAGTGCGTCTTGGCATAGCGGCTTTAAAGGGCAGAGGAGTACTTGGCGTGTTTATGGAGAACGAGGCTTGCACAGTGTGAATGAAATAACGAAATCTTAAAAGCTAGATGGAAAGGTTTCAGGATAGCTCTCGAACCTTTGGAAAAATATCAGTGGTGGATAGGCAGAAGTTCAAGATGACAACCTCGACCACTTTCGCTAATTTTTCTGGTGGTGGAAATGCTGGTCCCGGAAATGAACATAATGGGCGAACCTGGGTTCTGTTTCAGTACAGTGAAGCAGTGAACAGTTAGACAAGTCAATTGCGAAGTTAGCAAGTCGTAGCGTGCTCAGCGGACAGTTCCCGGCTACAAAGCAAGAATAAGTCGGGCTAGTACTTCCGAACGGCAGCCACGAACGGGTACCTATCGTAAATGGGGTGTGGTAGGTAACGCGT
Organism: Cooperia oncophora; assembly: GCA_036418165.1. Lineage (NCBI taxonomy): Eukaryota > Metazoa > Nematoda > Chromadorea > Rhabditida > Trichostrongylidae > Cooperia > Cooperia oncophora. The sequence continues at coordinate 785 of MU932327.1, read as the reverse complement.
GTTCTGGGATAGCTCGATAATCAGAGAGGAACAATGGCATTGGGAGGCGGCACCTTGCATGGTGAAAGGAAAGGAAACCCAAAATCTATTCATCTTCGGAGACCCTGCTCATCGTTATATAGTAGCTGTGGGATGCGGAAAGATATCATTAGTGTCCCAGCGTTTTCAGCGGTTTGTCTTGTTCTACGTCTCCAGGCCATGCAATTCTAGACGGTGGGATAATCATTCCTGCGTGTTCCCACCATTGTCCTGAGGCGAAACACCGGTTTGATAGGTTTGGGAAAACAAAAGCACACCCGTCATCACATTTTCACAACGTTATCAACTCATTATCAGTTAAGCAGTAGTGTGCCGATAAACACGTAGACTGTACATTGCGTACTGTGTAAGAACTAAAAAAAATAAAATATTTACCAAGTGTACAAATGTGAATTTCAGAGCACAACTAACATCCAAAACGGCAAGGGAAGCTCCTACACAGCACAGAATAAAACATAAATTAGGAACAACACCAGACTCGCAAATATATCACAATTAAAATCTAGTAGAAATACGAGTTGATAAAGTCAAAAAAGGAACATGTATCATACAAAGCCAGTTAATGAAGTATGCAAGCGGCGAAATTACTTACAATGTGAGAAAAATCAATGACTGTCAACTCCTATAAAATTATTTAATCTCTGTAAATATCGCTGACGATTATGTTCTATCATTGTCCATTTTCTTTCTGTGTACATGCGTTTCCATTGAGAAGCATCCGATGACACCTTTAAAGAGAATAAATA
>MU932326.1:0-13864 GCA_036418165.1 Cooperia oncophora | reverse complement strand
AGGAATTCCGGACAAAGCTAAGAAGTGGGGAGGATCTGATAAGATTCCTTAGTTCTTAGCGTTTCTCTGAAGTTTTGAGGTAGGATGGAAGAAGGGAATCGCACTAGAGCGCCAGGTTTTGAGGAGGTGTTCGTATTTTGCAAAATTGCTCCCAAGCGGCAGGAAGTACCCTGAATATCGTCGGCTTGTTAGTAAGGATGGAAATTCGAATGTCATTGAAAAGGCTGAAGTCTAACTCAAACAGCTCAATGCGTTTAACTGAATCTCTTCCAAAAGATCTGTCAAATACCTTCACAGACTTGAATGGAAATCGTACGCATGGCGCATATCGAAATTGAGCGAGCAAGGGGCAGAGAGTGGTCACTAAGCAATCCTTCTATCAAGAATGAAAATATTCGGAAGGCTATAGCACGAAAGCCTTTGAGCCAAGAGAGTAAGAGCGGCACTGGTGGAGCAGTGGATAGCGCACCCGCCCCGTCAGCAGGAGATCCGGGTTCTAGTCTTGCCTGGGCGGTGACCTCTGCCCATTACATTAGCATTCGGAGCCCGTGAAAGTGACGTAAATAAAAGCAGCAGTCCAAAAAAGACTCGGAAAGACTGAAATCATGTTCATCGAGCGTCCCTATAAAATAAGATGCCCTGAAGAAGGGGACCTAACCTGAATCTGAAGAAGAGAACCAATCAAGCGTTTGTTGCGCTAATACTCGTTCTCGGCGCAGTTCGAGGGGGGGGGGCATTTCGCTTCTCACCGTTGTGCCAACCTACGTGGATAGCCTTTTCTTGAGTTGACATGTTTTACCATAGTGGCTGGACGAGCTCAGCTTCACAAGAGTTCACAGGTTTCACCAGAGTGAGACTTGTAAATCGGAAGTAGTGAAGCAGTGAAAGTGCAAAATTCTCCCCTCCCCTCCCGTCGCCGGAATAGTGCCCTCGTTCTCCACTTCTCTTTCCCTTTTTCACTATCCATTAGTCCCCTAGTGTCAGTCATAGGAACTTCTACTTGGATGGCCCTGAAACAGTCTTGTGACCCATGCTCGTGCCAAGAAATACCACGTGCAGAGGACAAAGAACCGGCCTTGCCCTCAATACGTACTTCTAAAGCTTCTTGTTTACTAGTGCCATGTCGTACTGCTCTCCTACGAATCGCCATCTAATACCATTACGTTATCCATTGTGCACTTATGAAGGAAGGAAGGACAAGTAGGCGGATGCGACGCGCTACCCCCCGTCCGCCAGCTCGTAACACATACATTAATCATGGAAACCGGTTAACTGGACGACGGACGTCGTGGTTGGTCCTACCACGAGAAAAACTTGGCGTATATTGGCCGATCTCAGCAAATCGTGCTCGTCTCTGCAAATCTGGGACCAATCGCATAGTGCCGAAAGAAACGCCGACACTGGCGCTGCCAAACGCTGCCCGTCGCCGAACGCGTGTGATACACACCGTTGTCGTTGTTTTCAACTACGAGTTAACATAAAGGACATGGGGCGGAGCTTCTCCATCATTATTTTGTGTGAACGTTCGCAAGTTTCGCTCTTGTGCGTCATGAGCTGAATTGAGAGTCCCGGTTCTCAGGCGCTCATAACCGGTGAAATGTTCAAAAACTATTCGCTTCAAAAGCGTCCGGTTTTTTCTTATGTCTTCATTAATTACGTTTATTTCGAGTTTCTGGCTTTGAATTTTGACTTGACTTTTGACTATTCTCCAGTCTAGCTGCAAGTAGTCATTCATTAGGGCACGTACATTTTGATAGTGTTTCCCGACTCATTTCTTGCTTGAAAATGGTGACTTCCAGACTTTGAAATCACTTAGGGTCTCTCTCTCTCTATCTCTCTCTCTCTCTCTCTCTCTCTCTCTCTCTCTCCCTCCCTCCCTCTCTTCTCTCCAGTACTTTGCAGCGTCGCCTCGTTCTCAACAGATCCAAGAGCGAATCGCTTATCAGTGGAAATCACCAGTTCATCCTCACATCGTTCTGATAGGCAGGACTTATCCGGCATGGCTGAGCTTACCTTTACGCTGCCAATCCATCGGATGACACTACGGACTGCGTTCATACTTTGCGGGCAGCGACCAGCAGCGTCTTACCGCAGCGTCTAACCAGCCTCCCACCAGCGTCTAGGAGTGCGAGAGTGTGGCGGGCGAAGGAAGGGAAGTAATCACTGTACCCTGCTATCTGCCTCCTACTCTAACCAGCTGTGCGCTACTCTCCTTAACTACTCTTTGGACGCTGTTTTGTCGTCTGGTCGGACGCCATTAATACCCCACTATCTATACCCATACTTCCCTAGTCCTCTAGACGCTGCTGGTCGCTGGTGAACGCTGATGGACGCTGGTAGACGCTGCCGCAAAGCCCACTCCCCTCTCGAAGGGTGACTACCGTCCTCTGACATAAGTTGGCAGCGTGAGAACATAAACACGCAGAGTCAGGTTTTTTTCAACCTTTTTGGTTTTAACTGGTTATGAGTGTTCTATAAACTGAACAAAGTAATGGCGCTGATAACCTTGCAGGGTGCATTTAAAAGACTTCTTTTGCAAAACTGGGATTAGTTAATGGAGATAAGCACTGTCCAGGCCTAGGATAAAAGAAGCTCTGAGTGGATGAAGCAATTTAAACTACCGTAATTTTACTCGCATTACGGTAATCCCAGTTTTAAACTAGGCATTGTAAAATCTTATCATGCTTCGTCCGTAATCATCGATTTCCTCGAGTTGGAGCCACTAATCATCTCGCAGTTGCCCCTAATTTGGCAAGGCTGGAGAAGTTTAGTGATTCTTCTAGGCTCTAACATCAATCTAGTTTTCGTCATTAACAGTAAGCGTTTCATTCCTTCCATGCAGGGCTTTCACGAAGAGGGCTTTTCACTGTCAAGGCGGGTGGTTGTCCAAGTGTTTGCTTGAATCCCTTGGAATCAGTCGGTGATCGCTCTGTTCTTCCGCCCCTGACGCTTCGTTCCCGGATCAGGACGAGTTGAGCCGGTCTTTTGATTTCTTGGCAAATGCGGCAGTTCTCCGGGAAACTCCGAAAATTCGTGCTCTTCTTGTATTGACTAAACTGTAATATCTTGCTTTGTAGCACTCAGGTCCTACTGTCGCTCGAATTCAATTCCAGGGTCGCAGGGACTCGAAGCCAAAAGAGTATGAGGCCCTGAGCGATGTGTCTCCCGCTTCTTCAACCACTCTCGCGATGTTCTGAATGCTGCGCCCACACCGCTGTTTCCTCCCTAACTCTGGGGCTAGGCCATTTGAGAGGCACGGTCCGCGATCAGGTATCGAAATTGAAAATATGGCGTCGCAGGAGGTTAGGGTGATCCGCGACGAAACCACCTTGTACCGGTTTCGCGGCAAAAAATTCTATGGGAGGGGCGCTGTAGCGCAATATAGGTTCAGTGGCTCCTCCTTTTTTCCAGTGACTCCGCCTCCAGACTCCGCCCCTAATGACCGACTTCCAGTGAAAATGAGATTGCAGGACAAAAAAGCATGATAATCGCCACTTGTACGATCGAGAAATCTTATCCCTGAATCAATCGTAAATACGAGGGCCTAGTTTCAGAGATAGAGTTGATTGGGCACGCACAAACTGGGGTCGAAGTGGGGTTCTTATCTAGGGCAGGCGGCATGCGGGTTCTTCCTTTAACGAATTGGTTTCCGAAGCAGGTGCAAGCATTTGGTGTTGTTCGTTCGCGTCGAGGCAAAATAAGCCGCTTTTTCAGCGAAGAATCACCCTCCGTCAAATTCAGTAGTAGACGGCGGGTTTCCGATGACTTTTCCGTCCAAAGCAAACCAGCATTTGTTACGCTACCTGCTTAACATGATAATGGCACGATGCTAGTTGGCGAAAATGGTGTAGTTGCCGGCCGTCAACTCGACTCCCACGGCTTTCCATTCCGCTCGACGCATTACATCCTCTTTGCATGTTTATGATTAGGCGTGATTATTAGGCTATCACTTACCTTTTTTGGAACTCTGGAGATTTATTTCATTACAATATTCGTTCTCCCTCTAAGTATAACGTTTAATCAATAGTTTAATCACCAGGAAGGTTACATACGCGCGCCCATCATTCGAAATGGACGAAAATGGCGATTGAAGAAGCCATCAAGGTGTCAATATGATTCTGAGTGCGTGGCGAACACGTGGCGCATTCCAAAATGGGACCGTTCAAAGCCGAATGGCCTTAGGTGTTGCTGCCCTCTATCACTTTTGCATTCCACACAAGCCTGCATTGTTTCATTGCTTGAGCATTCATCCATCAAAGTAAACAATATCGATCAATTTGAGTGAATTTCCGTTACATCCGCTCAAGGTGAAAGGGCCAAGTGCGTCGGTGCCCTCAATATTACGCAGTGTTTCCGCGCAAGAGCGAAATGACATATGTACGGGGGGGGGGCAAAAAAAGTCACTTCGACCGAGTCACATATCAGCAAAGTTTTCGCTGCCCAGACAGAGGACGTGGATACGAGTACCAGGGCGGAAGATACCCAAGATGTTCCTCGATAAACAGGGGAGCTGGCTCTCGCCCATCACCCTCCACCGTACACCAAAATATGAAGTCATCTCCAGTCGCAGCCTGACTGGAGAAGACCTTTGGAATTCATGTCACCTCCAAACAGCTGCGAAACTTCTAGTATGGAGTCACCCATGGATAGCTACCTGGAGACCAGTACTCTCGATCTGGAAGATCTCCAACATCGAGCAGCTCCGACAACGTCGCCACGGTCTAGGACATCATCTTCACCACAGTCGCCAAGGCGCGGGTGATGGTATGGACCGGACGTACCTGGAATGGAAAGACCGATATTTTCTTCGTGGACCCCGGACTGAAGGTGAGCGCTGGCGGTTACATCGAGCAACTCGAGAAGAATATCCTCCCCTGCGTCGCAGGTACCTTGCTGGAAACTTTGTACTGCTACAGCATTGGGTGCCACCACATGGAATCGAAGGGCATTGGAAAACTCTCGCCTACTTGGAATGGAAGGGGGCTGAGTACCTGAAGAAGGATGAAATATCTAAGCAGGTCAATTGAAGTAATTCCCCTCAATTACCTGGTCCGAGCGGAGTTCAGTAGGGTGATCTCCGGTGGCGAGAAATCGACTATCTCTGCGTCGATCTCAGGCACCGGCATCGCGTCGACTGCGCAGAATCTCTGCGGATGTGCGCTCGTCCAAGGATGGCTGTGACGGAGTGTCGTGATAGTAATTTTAATATGCTCCTTCGATATGGCTGAATAAATATGTGACTCATAGCGCACTCGAAAAGTCAATGATGAAAAGTGTCTGTTTTAATGGCCCCACTGGTACCGTACAAATTTAAAGGGTCAAACTGCACTTCGCTACCGTTTTCAACAAAATTTGTGTTATGCTGTATGGCCCTATGCACTTTGGCATCTGTGGTACAGGCGTGAGGAGGCGAGCCAGTTGGATGCTATATTCGTATTCATTAGAGCACGCTATCCCGGCATGACATTGTCAGCCGCCCTTGATCTCCCAAAAATTTCAATCAACGCTGGGCGCACGAAACGTTGGAGAGTAAGCACAAATATGAACCCGCTTCAGCCTATAAAGGATATTCGAGCAATGTCCCGGCCGCTTCATTAACTCGAAAGAGGAACTTACCTCCTTTTTCTAGAAATGTCCGCCAATTTTCGTTTACCAAATCTGCGACTGAATCCGCTGTAAGCATGCAGTGAAGACTTCTATACGAAATGCTGAAGAACTTGAATCAAAGGTCCATTCTGCGATCACCTGATGCAAGTATCGTGGAGCCCGGTACCAAATCCGCAAAAGATGCACATTTTACGGCTCGAAAATGTCTGATAAGAAATAGCAATACTGGAGCCGCACGCGTTACTGCGAAAGACAATGCCTCGCGCCCACTATGCAGGCCGCGCCACCTTGGGGGTGCGTGTGGTGTGCTTGATTCCACACTGGCTCTCTCTCTCCGCTCTGCGCTCTCTCTGTCTCTCGCATTCCAAACGGTGAGAATGAGGTGATATAAAGTGAGCTAATATCACTTAGGACCGAGAAGGCAGGCCACTTCATGTGGCGCCTAGGCTTACGTAGGGAAAAACTTCAGGCCGGTGACGTCTCAAATCAGTGGCCTAAAAGGAATGGAAAGCAGTTAGAGAATATCGACCAAATGTCTCTGTACCCGCTGACAGTTCAGCCCTAAATAGGTCATGAAGCGCGAATCACAAGAAAGCTATTTACCGTAAATCTTCTGAGAAACTAGGGAGCTTGCTGTTTGCGCCAGCGTGCCCCCATAAGTGGCAGTTACGGGGGCAGCTGGCGCAACAGCGAGATCCCTAGTGGTCCCGAAGGTTTCTACGGTGAAGCCACGAAAAAGGATATTTTTAGAGATTGGGGCCCCCAGACTGACTTGTAACGAGCTACGAATTGCTTTGAAGCGCGAGGACCATCTTTAATGTTCCTTGTCTTGTTCCTCTTCCCGCTTAGATGGATCCGTCGTGTCTGGTCTCTGTTCTGTCCTCCCAATATTTCTTCGTTGCACGCTCATACCAGACTCAAATGCCATGACGAGATGTGCTGCTGAGCCAGAAAGCAAAATCGAAAATATTTGTGACAGCCTGCTAATGCCAAGCACTATGGGTACGTTATTTTAAAAACAACAGTATTCCTGATTGAATAATGCGATTGTTTTTCATGTGGTTTTCACTAATGACTATCGCATGGGCCCTGTCCATGAGTTACATTGGGATTACTGTAATCTGTTTATGAGCTTGCTGAAAATGTGATTTCAATTTTTTGCTGACTGTCTCAATGTATGAAGCACTTTTCGCAAAACAAGTCTACGCAAACAAAGCAGAGGGGAAAGGAACGCCTGAAGCCCGAATTTGAGTGGCATCAGTAGAGGAGCATGAGTAGTGTGGTTACATTAGAAAATTGTGGGTCTTAAACGTGCCCCACCCCAAGAGAAAAAAAAAACAGAATCGCTGGAAACGCCCTTAGTAAGACGCTGATTGCAGTTGATTTTGGGAAGGGCAGTAGTATACGGCGACAGGAAACAATGCGTGCTTGCCAAAAGAGAGACCTAGACACGCGACCGTGAGAGGCAGTTCCACAGAAGAGGACGGGCAGGGCAGAACATGTTGATTAGTTGTGCTCCTGTCGGCGTAGGGCGCGCCGAGTGGGTGGGATCACGCTGATGATGAGAGATTGCAGAGTGTTTACGGACTAATCAGCTCAGCATATCGCGTCACTTCCACGTTAAATCAGTTTGGTTTAAGGCAAATCCCCTTAAGGTTTTTCTACCATTTAACGCCCCTTCCCTCTCAACTGGGATCTCCAGCTACTAGGGGGTAATGAAAGCAGACTTATTGGCTCACACGTACGCTTTCAGCACGCAAGCGGCTGAGTCAGTGGATGCCACCGACATGTAAATCGTACACCAATCTCATTCTATGTATCTTCAAAGTTCGCCAGACCTGAAAGACAGGGTTCTTGGGTTAGAACTTGGCTTGCAGAATCTAGTCATGAATAGCCCAACACGAGAAAGAGCGACGTTGTTTGGAATAGATGAATGCTGTTCTTCCTGCATTTACGAAAACTCACCGTAACGGGGTACAGCTGGGGATGTTGCGAAATGTCGTGTGAGTAGACCCCCCCCCGCAGAAAGGAGTCGCAGGCACGACCCGCCGAAAATAAAAAAGTTGTCGAGCGGGAGGGGGGGGGGAATACACATAAAATTACGACGACCCCCCCCTTCTCCACAAGAAAAAATCAACTATCAAAATAAATTTGTCTTACAAATACGGACCTTCCCCCCTCCCCAGAGCAAAAGTACGACACCCCCCCCCCCCGATGGTTTGACAGCAACGATGCTGCACACCTGGGTCTTTCATGTAATGTGCTGCCCTGTGCGGAGTAATCTATAATGATGAATCCAGCGAGCTGAAGGGAGTTTCTGGCCTCCCTGTGCAGATTCAAGATCCCAGCGTCTGTTGCCGCTCACCGACAGCTGTGACTCACCGAACCCCCATTAGACTATGGACCAGTTCCCTTTTCCATTCAGGATATCGTTTCACCAGGCTAACGGGAATGTACTTCCAAGACGAGGCGAACGCTGAAAGTGAGGACTGGAAATAATTGCTAAAACATTCTTTGAACGGGTCATTCAGAAAAAGGGTTATGTTTGCAGATGGACTGAGTTTTCTTCTATTTTCTCTGTCTCGGAAATGACTCAGCTCATACGTTAGGTAGACAATACGGTAATCTGTTATCGTATCCAGTGGCTAAATATATTTATTTAATCTTTTGTTGACTGTTTAAAATATAATGTCATTTTTGTCTGCGGTTGGTAAAAAAGATATGTTAACTTCTGATGTAACCATGAATGACGTCGCCGGAAGTTTTGAATCCTTGGCACGAGTCTGCACGATTGGCACGTAGGTTGAGCCCGGCTGCGCGTGAGTGATTATTATAGGCACAAGGCACGGTAATTCAGTACTCGGTCTAAAATGGTAGCAGGGGTGATATACAGTGGGGAAAATGGCGAAAAGGTGTAGTGGAACGGTCATAGTGCTACAAAAAAACATTTGTTCTACACTACTTAGAAAGCAATTTCGGACGAGATGGCGTCGTGCCAGTAACCGCTACGGTAGATACGGCTACTACCTAATAGCTTCGCTTTATATTGCACTTCGCAAATGAAGCGAGAGGGATCACCTCGGTTTGACATTTGTGGGCAGGCGGGCGCACTGGGAGCCCTGGACGTATGTTGCAGCTGGTTGGGGTGCTATAAAAGTACCTTTCATGGGAAAGGCGCCGCCACGCAACGCCTGCTCAGGGGGGAGGCGAATCTGTCCTGCTAGGCTTGCCAATCCTACACGTCTTGGGGGTTTATCGTGTCGCCTGCCTTTAGATGCGCAATGGCGCTCCCCTTGTTGGCCTGAGGAAATGATAAAGAGGAGTGTAATCCGTCAGTACACCAAATAAACCTCCATAGCGAGCGCGTTTGTTCGATCGTGGTTTCATGTGGCGGTCAGTGGTTTCATGGTTGACATGGCCTCGCAACTGACCGAGCTGGTCTCTTATGACGGGAGTGTTCGCAGGTCTTCTGCTGTTGAGGTTGGGACGCAGTAGGCAGGACCAGTGAAGATGGGTCGGGCCAAATGGGTAGGTGACGACACAGTCGTAGTATACCGCGATGGTAGGCGTGGCGAGAGACGCTGCGTCAAGAAAGGGGGCGAGCTGCCGTTCGCAAAGCTGTCCGCATGCTGAAAACTCGGAAGCTTGGCCTTGCAGTTTTGTCTGAATTTGGCTGAATTTTTTTTATGACAGCTGAAAGCGCAACTGATATTTTGTTGCGCGTGCGTTCGCACGGTACGCCCGCGTGCAACAGCGCCAAAAATTACGATTGTCTCGCCCGTCTGTACAGGTCAATAAGGGGAACGATGGCATCAGTGCGCTCGCATTTGTGCCGCGAATGTCATGCAACCGCTACCACTGAGGATCCGGATTTGTGTCACGTTTTCTCCACCATTAAGTTTCTTGACATCTCTACATCCCGGATTCCTACCTCACTACCCAGAATATCTCACCGTAGACTTCGTCTTCAACCCTTCAGAGAGTTGACAAAATTAGCATATTATTCCCCTTGCGTTGTAGAGGCGAGCCAAGTGAGCACTGCTCGTGCTGCCAACGAACTGGGTATCGGCTTCAATCAAACCATAACTAAACTCCTACTTTTCCGGAACTTCCTTTTCTCGGTAATGAGTTTGCAAGGATGATAGCGCTAGTCCCGTTTTGTCACATGGTCCGCTGTTCTTGTTAGGCCCCACCACCTCCCTTCTGGCCTGGACTTCGGTGAGGTCTTTCTTGACATCCTTCAGTGTCTTCTCTATGGCTCATTGCCATTGTTGTTTGTCCAGGGAATCTAATTCCAATGTTTTTCCTTTTGAGTGGTCCTAACGCCTTCTTGTCACGCGCACTTACCATCGTAGGTCTCCTCCAATGTTACATGGTCGCCACGCCCATTTCAGCAACCTCATTCAAGCAGAATGTAGATGTTCGCAGCCGTTTTCGTGGTTCTAACCTGAGTATCCATTGTCTTGAAAAATCGTGTGCTCCACAACTCGAAACATCTTGTTCCTGGCATCACCAAACGTAGAGGATATATGTAGACTTCTCCCACCTCATTTATGCCACTCTTATCAGTTTACTTTCCAAGTGTCCTGAGTCCTCTGCTCTCCGACGATTTTGCTATGGTAGCCTAAGCAGGATTCCGTGCGCGACTGAAACGTAAAACCTTGATCTTATTCGTGTTCAGTTGAAGACGGTTCCCTGTCAAAACTTCCTGCCATCTATGCCCCTTGCCCCTGGAGCTTTTCGGCGGTTACGACAATCAGAGCAATGAGCAGATGGTGGTCTTAAGCGGCCCCTCTACGGGTTCCTTTGTCGTGACATAGCAAGAAGTGGAAAGAATTTGGAGCTAGTTCTTGATGTAGACCAACCGTGATTTCCACCTCTTTGATCATTCTGTGCAGAGGGCGGACTGCTGCTGCCTTAGCCGCATCGTACAGCTCCGACAACGTCGCTACGGTCTAGGACATCATCTTCACCGCAGTCGCCAAGGCGCGAGTTGATGGTATGGACCGGACGTACCTGAAAGGGAAGACCAATATTTTCTTCGTGGACCCGGACTGAAGGTGAGCGCTGGCGGTTACATCGAGCAACTCGAGAAGAATATCCTCCCTACATGTCGTCGCCCGTACCTTCTTGGAAACTTTGTACTGCTACAGGTTCGGGTGCCACCACATGGAATCGAAGGGCGTTGGAAAAACTCTTGCCTACTTGGAATGGAAGGGCGTTGAGTACCTGAAGAAGATGGAATATCTAAGTGTGTCACCTGACCTAAACTCCAATTAGCGGGTTCGGGCGGAGCTCAACAGGTGGTCTACAGTGGCGGAAGAAATCAACTGAGCTCAGGCACCGAATCACGGTCGCGTGGCAGAATCTCTCGATGGCGCTCCTCCAGAAGGCTGTGGCGGAGTATCATAATAGTATTGAATATGCTGTTGAATACGGTGGCGAAAATGTCCGACCGGAATTTAATGAAGTGTAACTTATAGCGCCTCGAAAGTCAAGGAAGAAAAGTGGCTTTTTTTGCCCTCTCCCACCCCCCCCATAGCATCCACAACAGGCTTCCAGGCAGAACGGCAGAACTGCGAGCTTGGGACGATTTCGCTCAGCTTGGTACTGAGCAGCCGCTCATACAGCTTTACAGCTTCATGGCATGTGCAGGAGATTTGTTGCCGGCGTAGTTGGAGCACTGCGTTGCGGCTCTCTTCTATTTGACCATGACTACGATTGTGGTGCGCCCGAACCCACCCGGCATCCTTTCTTCAGCTGGTATGGTCGTTAGGACACGGGTTAGCCACTTTTTCCGAGCGCCTTCTACGCTTCTTTTGGCTTCGCATCTGGAGCAACTGCCTTCCCACCTTTCATGCTCACGCTTCGGATGAACCTCGCTCTCTGCCTAGATTGCTCATCAGCCGTCGAATCCAACTTGGGCGGCCGCTGCGGTACAAAGTCCTCGTCCTTGAACAGGTGTGACGAAACCCTTCTTTCAGATGTTACCGCAATGGCCCCTCTGCTCAATCAACGCTAACCAAATGGATGCTCTTCTTTGGAGGAACGTTCCGTGATGGCTTACAAAAATCTGAAAGATGGCGTAGGAGAGGTAGTGGGGCCCGCAGTGGAATATGTTGTACCACCTTTGCGAAGGAACGTTGCGGCGCTAAGGCGCAAATATTCTCCAGTGACACTTTCTTCTTTCAAGTAACTCCCGCCTCCAGACGCCGCCTTCAAAACCTACCTCCCAGAGGAAAACGATGCTGCCGGTCGAGCAGTATATAGTGGAGGCTCTCATGGTTCTATTATGAGGTCCTAGGATTCCTTATAAAGAATCAGTAAAGCGAGTTCGTCCAGCGCACGCTTTTTTGGCCTTGCCCTCATAGAAATGCTTGAAGCGAGAGAGGTTTCCGACGTTCCCTGTTGCATTTTCTCTTAACTTACAAGCCTCTTGGATTCTCTGAATTCTCTCTTCAATATCTCGACGCCACTAGCTACGCTTCCTATCGCGGCCGCGCCTTCAAACGCATTTGACACGATCATTTGGTACTCGGTTTGAAATGCTATTTATTGTGGGGTAAACGGCGAAAAAACGAAGTGAAACGGTCAAAAACCTGCAAAAAAAGCCTTTGTTCTTCACGACTCAGAAAGCAATTTCGGACGAGTTTCCCGTTGGCATCGTGCCAGTAACCGTTACGGAGTAGACACGCCTCTACCTATGTACTCAAATATACACGCAGCGCCGCTTCATATCATTCCCTTCGTTTCATGTTCTACTTCGCAAATGAAGCCATACGAGCATCAGCACGGTCAGACATTTGTGAGCGCGTGAGCGGGCGCGGTGGGCGTACCGGGCTGGTATGTTGCAACTTGATAGGGCGCTATAGAAAACGTTCTTTGGAAGAGGCGCCACTCAACGCCTGCTCAGCGGTACCTAATTCTGTCCTGCTAGGCGTATTAATCCTACACGTCGTGCTGCTTGACTTTAAATAATGGTGTAAACCCTCCATAGTCTAGGAATGCTGACATGGCACCCACTTTTGTGATCATAAAAAGTCATGCGAGAATTCGGGCATTTTTTCATGACATAAACATGACTCATACTTGGGGTGAATGGGTCGATTCGGTGATAGCGAAAATACCTACACTCAGCGAATGGGGTACATCTCAACAAGCAATTCCTGCAATCAGCCTGACTCACAATCACAGGTCATTGAAGAATTCTGTTCAAAGAACGAACAGGTCACCGGTTGCAGATCCTCGCCCACTATCAATCATCTGAAAGTAAACAACTGAATTTATCTTATACCTCTTTGCTCTATGTAACCACCACTCATCACTCATTCATGAGAGAAGGCTGTTGGAAAAAGACCTGTCAGTGAGGTTGGGAGGTGGGTAGGTGGGGTGAGGAGAATCTCAAATTGCTTCTTCAAAGAAGGTCATTACAGTCTGTAGGAGAACCTGCATGAACTACAGAAGTAAGTCAATTCTCCTGCGCCCTTCTAGGTGTACAAAAAAGGTGTCCAACAGTATGGTACTTCAAATCCTCATAGTGGCAAAGTTCTGCAGTTCTGTGAGTCATTTTTAAGATTATAAAATTCAACTTGTTCCATGTGAAAGGAAATGCGTTCAAAAGCACCCAGGCTTTCTTATTGAGTGGAAAAATAACGAAAACTCTATCACCGAGTTGGCCATGAACTAACAGAGTCTCAACTCTATCCTTCTTTTTCAGTTTTTTTGGCATTTCCAGAAAGGCGCCGGAAAAACGAGCTACACTTCTTAATTCATTTATGGACTACGAGGAGGAACAACTTCTAAAAAAAGCTCTAGGGCCCGAAAGAGTCCTTGCAAGGCTGCGTTCATACTTTGCGGCAGCACCCACCAGCGAACAGTGGCGCCACCAACGTTCCGAGCGTCCGGCAGCGTCGGCGACTAGGGAAGTATAGATATCGATCTAGCGTCTGCCAGCGTCTACCAGCGACCAGCAGCGTCCGGGAGTGGAGAGTATGGGGCGATAGGAGATTGACAGACAGCTGGTACCCTCCTGTCGTCCCACACTCTCTATCAGCAGTCTGCTGCGGTCGGTGGCGGATGCTGGTAGACGCTGGCAGACGTTAGATCGGTACCTACACTTCCCTAACCCTCGAGACGCTGCCATCGCTGCTGGACGCTGGCAGACACTGGTAGACGCTACATCAATATCTATACTTTCCTACTCGAGGACGCGAGCGTGGTAGACGCTACTGGTCGCTGATGGACGCTGTCGCAAAGC
>MU932325.1:0-10976 GCA_036418165.1 Cooperia oncophora | reverse complement strand
TTTGGCGCGGATTTATTTTTTGATTTAACTATAGAATTCCCTGATATGAGTGTCTTAATTCCACTTCGCACTACTAGCCCAGACAGCCTCCGTGGCCTTCTGTTGCATAGATAGCCTTGTTCGCTGCGGATACTGAGGCGTACCACTGAGTTTGGCGCGGAGCCAATCAATCTGTTCTCCATCAATTGTGGAAGCTGGCAAGAGATCCCTAGTTGGTACAGCCAACCGCCCCTCCCCTCCCTCCCTCCTTCCCACCAGGGCACGCCATCTTTGTGATCATCACAACAGGGGGGTCGTATTTGCCCGCGATGGAGGGGGGGGGGTCGTAAACGCATGGCCCATGTTGAAGTGGAGAGAGCGGTGATACACGGTACAAGTGAAAAGAAGCTCAAAGGGACGATTTAGATGACAATATAAATAGAACTAGGCACTATCGAACTATTCCTAGGCCAAGAAAGAACTAAAAACATATTGCTGAAACTTTTTACTCCTTCCTCACAGAAAACTTTTAGACACTTCGCCCACCAACCCTCCTAATCTGGTCTAGATAAATCCCTATCCACTAATCCGCATCTAGAAAAGAATCCATTCCAAAAGCTACCTATGAAACCGCAGAAACTGAATCCTAAGCAATTTCCTCACAACAAAATCAAACTCAACAAAACAAAACCAAACTTAACAAGAACAAACAATCAAAATAATTAACAATCAAATGGATAATAAGAAAAAAACTCACCAGGCCAGCTGGGAACCGGAACTATGGATTACTTTTGAATTTTGGCTGTTCGCGGTCAGCGCGCTCATACAAGCGCATTGGTGCGCGCTATTTTACGGTTTGGAGCCAATTTCAAGCCAAACACGTGAAAAGTACCCCTCATTTGAACACCCATAACTTCGTTGAAAGTGAAGCTATCGGAGAGGGGTAAGTGGGAATGAGTAGAGCTAGGTTGGCTCTTATCACCGGATTGAGCGATTTCAAAAACGTTCCGATTCCAGAGATTTTCCCGTTGTGATCATCTTTGTGATCCATCTGTGATCATTTTTGCGAACCGCGAGTCGCTACGCTTTGGACGTCCATGGCAAGCTTCATACACGACCTTTCGTAAAAAAAGAACTGTGCCGGAAGCTTGAAGATTTCTACTTTCCAGCAAGGTTTTAATTTCCTTCCTAGACCTACTATTCGAAAAAATTCCCCGTTGTGATCATTTTGTAATCACCCCCCACGACACCGAAAAATCAACCCCTCCGAGGCCAGGAAACCTCCAGTTGGCTTGAAGACTTTGGTATGCTTCTGAAACACATGTTTTCGTCAAGCATATCAGGTAATAGGCCATTGGGCGCCAATTGGCATCACATATGCAATGCGCCATGCATGGGGCTTTCACGCAGCTGTCCGCTTTGAAAGGTGTAACTTCTAGATAGGGCTTCCCAATTGCAAGCAAATATGCTCCTGCAATAAGAAAAGTCCGGGAATGTACTTTCATTTGTTTATTAATCGTCATGTCGTGAGTCCTTTCCATTGTTTATAAATTCATGGTGTCCTTGTGGGCGGTGATCGTAGATCCTATCTCATGCCTTCCTCGTAGTCGTATGTCTGATATGGTCTACACCAGCGCCAGAGTGCTGGACGTACGTAGGTACTGCGACTCCCCCCCCCCCGCTCGACAGCAAAATTTTGTAAAAAAACCAGAAATTTTTTGGGAAAAAATAGACAAAGTGGTAGGAGGTTGGAAAATTCTAGGGAAAAGGTAACATGGGGAGGGGGGGTCGTACTTGAAAGAGGAATGAGGGGGTTCTATTTTTCAGGAATGACACAACGCCAATGGCGTGCACCTGCCTCCACTGGCACGTTCCAGTATTCGCAACAAACAAGGCCGTGTGTTCAGCAGTACATAAGATACAGCATCATGAGAGGATCATGTCAAGGGTTACATCCGGTCGGGCCGTCAATACGGCTGGGGGGATGGCGGTGTTAGACCGCTTATATCCCCCTTAAACTGGCGCTTACCGCAAAAGTACAAAACAACCTGGGAATAATACACAATTTCTTTTTTTTTTATGGTGAAACAGAATATGCGCAATCTCGGGAGGGTAGCCATGTTAAAAACCGTCTAGTCATCCAGGTAGCCCCAATTTAATCCACATGGTCCAAAAATATCGACACGAAAAGTTCTTCTCGTACTGTACCTTGTCCAGTAGCGGCAGTTCTTGATATGCAGGAATCGATTTCGCCCACTCGATCATCACAAACCAATCGCGTTCATGCCAATAGTGATAATCCGATTGGGTGACGTACGTAAGCTTGGTGTAGGTGTGCTGTGGTGCCTGAACAGTCCAACGCTAGACTATGGTTTATAGCAAGTTCACTTTCAGAGTAGCTGGGAACGTAAGAAGTATCTCCGAATGAAGTACAGTTTGAGCTTCAAAGCAGAACATCCACTTAAAAGGCATAATGTGAACCCAGAAGTCCTAGACTTTCAGATTCTTGGCTTTCTTCACTGAAAGCGGGACCCGCACTTTTAGAGTTCTATGAATAGGGGCACAAATTGATATTCTTTATTCTATATGATTTGCTATAAATCTAATAATATTCCCTTCTAATTGGAACCCAGCTGATAAACAAGGTAACAGGTAGTCGTTGAGCGTGAACCGCTGTCTTTCAGTATCATTCAAATGGTTATCTTTTTATAGGATTAACATGGGAACGCCCTGTCCACAAAAACCCTGAAACGGAACCGTTTGATTACATTTCTGAGCTGAACAGTAGAACAATAAGTGGGTCTTGCAGACTTCTTTTTGTGATCTATAATTGAGAAATTGATTTTTATGACGAAGAGTTTTTTGGAAGAAACATTTACGCTATAGAAGAGAGTCGAACTCACGTGCAGTGTGCCTTTTATGTTGACATTTTCTTTAGCAAAATGGGAAAGAATGCACCAATGAGGAAACGCAGTGGGTTGAAGTTGGGCATCGCCCATCGCGTCTGTATCATTTCCTGAGAAATACGCCCCCCCCCTCCCCATGCTGACCCACCGAACTTTCTAAGATTTTCCGCAACTTGCTACCACTTTTTCCAGTTTTCCCCTGGTAAACTTCGGTTTCTCCAAGAATTTTCCGTCAAGCGGGGGAGGGGAGGGGTGTATACCCAACGTGAAACAGGAAAATTTCTCAGATTTTCCCTGACCTCCTACTAGTTTTAAAAAAAGTTTCCCGAAAAATTTCTGGTTTTCGAATTTGCTGTCAAAGCGGGGAGGGAGGTCGCCAGAATTGAACCACCATATTCAAGTATCGGAATAGTAGTTGTATAGATCTTTGGCAGTCCCTCTCCCAACAACGGCCAAATACGAGCCCCTCCCTCGCGGTCAAATACACCCCGTTGTGATCATCACAACGATGGCGTGCCCTTGGCTCGGCGGCGTCCCTGTGTTTGAAGTCGATTTCACCCGTGCGATCAGAGCGGAACTTGTTTTTGAGAAGTTTTAGAAAGCTGTGCTGATAAAAATAGGAAACAGGAAGTGTAGGAAGCTGAGAGATTACTAATGGAGTTCTATCTTTCTAATGAATGAAATATCTGATTCCAAGTTTTCGCTTACCACTTCCGAATTCAATGCCATGAAATTTTCATCAGCAAGAAGACATGGTGAGGTAACCGCTTCGATCAGATGGCTACTGGCAGTGCATCGACTGAGTCGTAACGTTTGAGCCAATCCCTCGACCCCGTGTCAGATACATCAGAAATAGCGTCTTCGCGCCGGCATTCGTGTTCTGGATAGTATTTTGTATATTAGGAGGAATGCCCGTGTGGTTGTAACTCATCTAACTGTAAGATCCGTTCCTCAAGTGGTCTTTTATGATTAGCAGCTAATCTGACACCATCTCTCAACGGCACACTTCGCACCTATAACAAACTGAGGTTTACCCAAGTACCTGTCTTTTGTTTTCGGGCAATGACTCTCAGGGCCCTCGTCTAAAACCGCCATCGTTGGGTAGTTAGTTGTAAGTTCCCGAAACAACTATCTAGTCCCTCATGCGTCAGGCAATGGGGGAAATAGTACCCGCTTCTCACCTACTTTAATTTATCACGGATAAGCGATTAACATGCGGCTGGATCACTGCGTTGGGCTGTGTACTTCCTTTGTTTCGGATACTTGTTTACATCATGTTTGAAAGGACGCTCCAGTGAAGACGTGAGTGGCTCTCGTGAGAGACAAAACAGCTTGATCGTGGTGACGCGCTGGATTTTATCATCAAATGCTTTCGACTCAACCTTATTTTACATCCTCTTGAGTGGCCTTGGGAGATGACCGAACCGAAGTGAAGATGTGCTGACTGGAATCTCACCTATGCTCATCTGACTGAACTATTGAGGGCTTACCACTTGGCAGGAAGAAGGGCAATGGGATGCGATCTTTCAGAATAAAGCTGTAAGCTGGAAATCAATGTAGCTCCACAGGCCACTCATTGAAAACTATGGAAACGGAGCTGTTAGGGGCGCTTGAAGGCCAGTGCTCCCCTTTGTGGAGGGTTTTCATGAAGAAATGTGATCACTGGACTGGAGGTCATCCTTCGCGTTCGGGACTGAATCTGACATGCGTATCGGTTATCTACGTAGTTCCAGGAGGCGTCAATCGGAAACTTTTGTTTCAGACCAGGAATCGTAACCACTTCTGCTCGGCTTTCCTGAAGAACGAGTAACTCTTACCTCGTGAAATACCCCTGATCGGGGACGATTAGCCGACACATAGTCTCGCTTCATTTGCGTTTTCTTCTCGTTCATTGCCCAACCGCGAAGACGTTTTTTAAAGGCGAAGTTAGTTTCTTATTGCATGGCCATATGCAGTTCTTTGTACAGGGTAGACTACTATTCAATCATCTATTCTCTTTCTGGTGGAGGCAAGAACAAGGTCTCCTGAATGAGGCGAGCTGAGCTGTCGATTCGGCCAACGAAATGATAAATGGCGGATAACTGCATTCTCCAGCAAATTATTTGACCATGACAAATGTTGAACTTAGTTCTGCCGCTTGCTTTTTGCCTCTTGGAAGTGGCCGCAACTTTCGACGGAGAACTGGATTTTCTACTACTTAGGAACTTGATGAAGTGTGTGTGGCATGACCGATGAAACGGTCATGCGTGTCCAAGTGATGGAACCACCTCTGTTACTTGTTTGCCAGCTTACCTACTTAGGGGGGTCCTAATTTTCATTCTTAATCCTAGGGGCATCTGTGGTTATCTGGGCTGAGTTATGGTAATCAGTAGTCATTTCAATGCCTTGCTCCTCAGGACAGAACTACTACGGTTTACCTTCCGAGATCCTCAGCTTCTGTGGCCTACCTCAAGCTTGCGACTTTCTACGCAGCGTCTCAGACTACTCGCGCTGACGCAACGCACACATGACGCGCCCCTTGCCAGTAAGAGGCTCCAAAGATATAGACGGGAACGCCCGCGCGGGCTCGCTAATATCCATACACTCCTCTTCAGGGTTTGAAGCAGAGTGTAGGAATAGGAAAATACCAAGTGTGTGTGTTAAGGCAAGCTCTGACACCTCCTTATCAACCCTATACCCTTTCCCAAAACACAGGCTGCCGCACGATCAGATACCCGTCTCCTCTATAGCTTCTAGGCACGCACTGCATGGTCTAGCGCGTATAGCGCGCTCGACGCGTCGTGCTCGCCGGAAGTCTGAAATGCTGCAGATCGGTGAGATCTTCGGAGGCCAGGTGAAGTATAGATACCGTTGTAAGAGCGCGGGTGTCTTCCTCAGCTCTTTTATCCAATCTTCTCTACTAACCAGGGAAGAGTTAAACCTCTGCACTCATTTTCCAAGCATATAATAGAAACTTACCATGACGCTACTTTTCGGCGAACATTCTTCGGAACTTTCAACTCTTTTAACGGTTGGATATCGCCGCGTCCGTTTCGTGTAGCCAATCGGATCACGATTTTGTTGAATGGCTAAAAAAGAACGATGTCGTCTGAATTCAAATAAAAATCCTGTTTCCTAGAAAAATCTCTCCTTGATCTTCTGAGCTTTACTCTTGGCAAGCAGGATGGGTTCTATCCCCTTGCCTATCATAATCGGAAAGCCCTTTGGTCAAAGCATCCTAAACGGTAGAAATACCTCCATTCATCACAAGAATATCGTGTCGAACTCTTTTTGCACTATTACTTTGTTTTAGAAGAGATATGTTTAAGACAGGGTTGAAACTCAGAATTTTCTGTGGACATTATAGCTAATAGAAAGTAGGGTTCTTATGATCAGATGATGAATGAGGAGGCTTTCCGTTCCTGTTGCTAAAGGCATGTGTCCCTGGTGGTGTAATGGCGGCACATTTCCGTCGAAGGCTTGGGATTTGGGTCCGATTCCCATCCAAGGCTGAGAGTTTTGCCTGTAACTCGGTGTTGTAGCGATTACTTCCCCGACGACCTGCAGTGATAAGCAGGAGTCATCGTGACGAAAAATAATCGGAGCAGTTTCGGGCAACGGGGAGGGCATTTCGGACTCTCGCTGCTTCTCATTGTTGCGTCAAGCTATCAAGTAGAGATTCGTGAAATCTTGTGAAGCCATGAAGAGGTACCAGTCAGAGTTTGTGAAAAACTGCTCGCCAGCTCTTGTAAGGAGTACCTGTCGACCCTTGTAAAACAATAAACACAACTATGAGAAGTAGCGAAAGTGCCAAATGTCCCTACTCCTCCCCGAACTGCGTCGAAAAATTTGTCAGTAGTAGTTTGTCAGGAAAACCCAAAGAACCCTCAAACAATTGAAAAAAATCCTCATAGAACTCACCATTTCTATCCATCCCAACCTGAAGACATTTTTGGAAACGGCAGTGTCGGCAAGCACATCGAATGCCTTTGAAAATTCAAAGTCAACATTGGAATCGCATTGAAAATTGATTTTTGAAGTCCTAGTAAGATTCTGCAGGCAATTAGATTTTGGGATGAATTTCAAAAGGTTGGAAAGAAACGTGAATGATGAAGGGATTCAGAGGTTTCCTACTTCTCTTCCGTAATATGGCTCACCGCATATATTTATGGGGTGTTGTTGAACACAAGAATAACCTACTTTCATGGCAAAATCCCAAATAAAGAAGCAGCTTTATTTCATGATGTATGCTCCACAATCATCAATGACCATTGTCCATCGAGCGCGCAAAAGTAGAAAAGGAAAAAGAAAAAAAGAGACTGCCACGAAAGTTTCATTCCTATTTCAACGAGAATCTAGGATTCTTCTTTCCAGAATTCTAAAATATGCGAATCCAGCGAGCCTTTGCCAGTCAATCTTTTTCCCTGCTCTGGAGAGTTTTGATAGCATGACAGAATGAGAGAACCGGAGAAAACAATATATTACGAATTCTGCATTGCTGGACTAAATGCAGAATTGATTCTTCTCCAGATTTCAAAGATTTTGAAGATAAAGATGATAACAAGGCGTGCAATCTTCGCCGCAATCGTAACAGAAAATGAGTCAGCAAAAACTGGCATGATGCAAATATTTGTAAACAGCAATAATTTAATTTATTTAATTTAAGGTTTTTCCAAATATAGACCTTGGCTTTACAAATTGCCTTCTTAGAATGCCTCACAATTAGAGTTACAATTTACGCTAATCTTAAGGCCCCCCAAACTACTGTCTTTCTCACTGGTGCCCTCCCACTTCTACGATGGACCGCTGAGCAATGCGATCCATACGATTCCGCCCGTATAATCAATGTGAGATTTACTTTTAACCCGTCGTAGTCGGTAATGTTCCCGTATCACCATTTTCCCTAATGTTGATTCTAGCGGCTGGATTTAGGGTTCCATTAAAGGTGGATCAACACACGTCCAGTCGTTACCACTGAAGACAGTCGGCGTTTCAGCAGGGCGTGGGTCCTATTTTTCAGTGGAAATTGCTGAGGCGAAAATTACTGAGCAGAAGTAAATACAAACAAAACTACCAATGAACGAAACAGAGGTGTCAGAAGTGTAGTTTTCAGTTTAACTGGCTATGTTAAAAAACTAGTAAAATGAGGAGTGAACGTTCAACTTTTTCCTCAGCCCAGTAAAACAGTAAAAAAGACAAGGGTATGCCGCTCATCGACCCCTTTGTGGGATGCGGCACACACCCTACTTCCATCAGAATTGCATTGACTTATTGGAATGCAACATGGCGTATAGAATGACTTGTGGTGCCATCCGATGTGCATATCAGTGTTTTTATCCTCCCAGATGAACCTGGTGGTAGTTTGCGGTCTCCGGAGGGTAGAAGGTTAGGTTGGTGTGGGAAGGAGCCACGCAGGATTTGAACCAGAGCTGCGCGTATGGTAAGCGGGCCACTCGTCTACAAAACCTCCACTCTCTCAATATCAAAGGCAAAAACTCACTTTTATCGACGGGACATTTTCCTTCGTATTGACACACGAAATTCTGGTTCTTCATGATTGTCCTCCGAAAAAATGTTTTGCTGAAAAGTAGTGGAGTTAAAAGGTATTCAAACGTCTGGGGAATTCTTCGAAAATTCTGGTCGTTTGGGACTGGTCGCTATTCAACAACGTTTAAAAGTGCTCTAACCCAAAGTAACATCTGAAAGACTCCGAAAATGTGTGACTGAAGAATATCGAATAGAAGTGGCTCGAAAGGGCTATGAGGCCTTGTGAAGGTACTGTCCAAAGGGACATTCCACGATAACTGGATGGACTGAGAAATGGGCGGGGAAAAAAAGGAATTCCCCGATCACCGAGTCCTCGTCATGTTCGTAATGAAAATGGTACTCGCAATTAGTATGAGTTTGGGATCGCAGATCAGCAGAAATTCGAAGAGGAAAGGCGTGACGAGCGTGGGAAGAGCGCAGTTTGTCGACGAGGGGGCATTCTGCTTTCCACAGATGTGCCGACCCATCTAGGTAGCCTTTTCTCGAGTTGACACGTTTTAGGATGGACGATCTTGCACCAGCTTCACAAGGGTTCACAAGTTTTACCAGGGTGAGATTTGTAAACCGGAACTAGGGAAGCAATGGTAGTACAAAATGCCCCCCCCCCCGTCGACAAACAGCGCCGAGGCATTTCGGTCATTCGAACCGGGACCCTAGCAATACTGATGGCGCGTCAGTTGAACTACTGGGCAATACTCTACTACTCACTTTTATCGACGACGCATTTGCACGCGGTGCCACGCGTGGAGTGTCCTGAAGTTCTACTCTCTGAGTATTCGCCCATACTGCCATTCCGGAATGGTCTTTGGAGGTCTTTGGAAAGGTTATCAGTTCCCAGAACTTTAGGAATTGGACGCGATAAACACAGAAAAATAAATAAATCAATTGCAATTGAAAGGTTAAAGTTAGCCGCAGTAACTTCCTTTAGTTCCTCCTGGAGTGGTTTTCCGCCAGCAAAACCATTTTGAAATATGACTTATCAAGTCTTTGGAATCTTTATAAATTACCTCGTGACATAGTGAGACTATAACAAATGACCCTACGACTCGGGGAAAGGGATAGTCCTTCTTTTTCTATAGCAAATAAAAAACGAACCAGCCGTTACATGATGGTACGCCGTAGTGATAACCGGTTGAAATATCTTGGCAGACAAGACACAATTCTTCAGGTTGTGACGCTGAAGAGGTACTATTGGTCATGCTGAAATTAAAACTCTAGAAATTTAGAAATGGGTCAAAAATTCACAACGACAATCGCCTATTTATGAATATCTGCGTGAAACAACCGAAAAATTAAAATTTCAATGAAAGTTCACAGGATGGAGTTAAGAACATGAGAATATTCACTACAACTCAAATCAGTACTGCTGAGGAAACGTTAGACATTGGGAGCGTAAAGAATTTGAAGAATTAGAGTAGTGATGGGAACGTAAAAATCTGATCAATTCTGTGAGAGACAAACCACCGTTTCCAGAGAACTCCTAGTCTGAGTCGCACAGACAAGAACTGTAATCCCTTTGGGCGGGGGCGAGGAGGTAAGAGGGCACTTGGGCCACTGAACGTTATGGCTTACCCAATGTGGGTTGACAGAGCGAGGACGCTTCCACAGCGCTAGATAAGTTTTAGTGTGCTTCAAGAATAACGCCGATTCATGAGCTTGAAAAGCTCGTAGAACGCCCAGACTTCTCACTCCTCTGAAGGGCCTTCGACGGATAATATTAGGAACAATTGGCGCAGGGGGGCATTTTGCCCTTTCATTGCTCCACTAGTTCCGGTTTGCATACTTTACTGATGAAACCTGTGAACTCCTGTGAAGCTGGAGCAAGCTCATCGAGCCACAATGGTGAAACCTGTCAACTCACGAAAAGGCTCTCCAGGGTCGACACGTCAATGGGAAGTAGCAAAAATGCAAAATATCCTCCCCGTCGCTGAATGGACCAAGTTTTTAACCGACCGTAAGGGTCATTAAGAAGGACATAGCTTTGCAAAATGGCGCATATACTTGAACTAAGTATAAACACTTCTAGATTATAAGCAAAAAAATTGATTGGATGGAAAAAGAAAACGCTCCAGAGAGAGCTGGTCGTCTCGCCTCTTCCTTAGACGAACCATCGTCATTTCGTCAACCCCAAGTCTCATCAGTGGTAGGGCTGACGAAACAAGAACGACATAGGAAAGGAGTTGACGAAAAGAAAAAATAAGAAAAATAGTAACGTAGACGCTCGTGCGAAATTAGTAAAGATGTTGGGCAGTAAATCACTTATCTCAGTAGGCTGGGAGTATGTTAGGTCAGGTCACGTGCGGCAAACGGCAATCTGCCCGACGCAGCCCGAACTCCACATACCCTGGCAATAACCCGGAACGTACATTACTACTTTTTTTCGCCGTTGCGTGGTATTTGTGGTGAGCGTTGCCGCACAACCAGGCCTCATGTCTAATGGTAAGGGCACGTGCGAAACGGAGGCTGGAATACCTCTTTGCGATCCTCCTTGATACTTCTCACTTGTTCGATTTTTCAACCTAGTCAATTGGTTGTGGTTTGGTTTTTCTTTGTGCCCCGTGGAGC
>MU932324.1:0-14114 GCA_036418165.1 Cooperia oncophora | reverse complement strand
CTCCACATCAAGAACTCTAGACGACTTCCTTTTAAGTCCTTCATTGACTAACCTTATGATGAGATTCATATGCACTAATCACTTTTATCCCTCCATAATCCTGCAAGATGATGATTGATAGTGTCTGAGGCGCTGGTTTTGATTATCATGTTGTCACAGCTTTTGATCCTTTAATCTGGTTGAAAAGCCTCATAAACACATCAAAGACGCAAAAGCATTACAGAACTGTAAACAACAACAGTTTGCTAGTAGTCAGAATGATTATTTATGGTTAATAAACGTTTGGTCACTGATACTGAAAATCTCCAGTAATTAGGGTGTACTGTAATCGGCGTCTCTCTCACAAACTCTTGACAACTTTCACAGCATTCGGAACAATAGGACCGGGAGGAGTAGTTGTGGATGATCTCTAATTTCTATGAAAATTCTATTTCTATAGAAAACTTCAATCTTATAGAATAGCATTTCTTACTAGAATCTGTTATAAATAAGCTCTTTTTGATATAAGAACCTATAGGTCTAGGACTACTAAAACTAAGCGGCCTCGAGGCGATTCTGCGGCCTCGGGGCGATTTTGGGGATATGGTTCGGCAGTTTTCGACAGATCTGTCTCGGATGCAAAGATTTCGCATCATCGGTTCATGGTGGTCCTTTACCATGTTACTGTCGCACTTAAAGTACCCGTATAACTCATTACTAAGTAAAAAAATGCGGACCATCATTTAGGGCAGGGAACGTTCTCCCAAAGAGTACACCCTCCCCCTTTTACTTTAAGTCTAGGATCAAGTTGAGGGGACACTCCTCTCATCGTGTGGGCGAAGCAGCGCCTTCCACTGTGCCCTTGCCCCCCCCCCCAGCTGCGAGGCAAAACCTTATAAATGTTCATGATCAGCAAGACTCATCCTCTATGGTCGTATTTTAGAGAAATAAAACTGTCCTAACTTCAATAACGATTGGACCTTAACTGAGGGGGGGTCTATCCGTAAAGAGGTATAAGGCCTTTTAGAAGATGAGGCAATAACAGAGATAGCTGTTATTATTGCCTTATCTTTTCTACATCCACATTTGCCAAGGCTAATGGTGTTGTCTACCCATTTTGTCAACTTTTTTAGCAGTCCTTCATTACCTGGCCTTGCCTTTATTCAACGCTTTGGTCTGAAACAATAAATCAGTGGGAAAAAATGATGGTCAAAATGTAAGATACAGCAGAAAAATATCAGCATGTGGTAAAATAATAGTAGTACTGGACACCAATGAAGAGAATCAGAATTTCAAAGTGGTTTGCCTTGCACGTAATCGTACTGCATGTGCTGACTTTATGAACCCATTTGATGCTTATTCCCGATCTGCGCAGACCCTGGGCTGCACCCCAACTGAGCTGTATTTCACGTTTACCTCTGTCTACCGTTTAAGTTCATGCGCACAAAGGGCCAAAAAACACTGATTACAGCGAACCTGTTGGTGCACCCCCCCCCCCCCGCACCCACCAAATCCACCTTCTGATTACTACTTCGCTCCTCTTCTCATCCACGGTTGTTCATGGCTACTAGAACATCATGTTTGTTTTGCCACTTGTCGTCGAATCGCGTCTTGTTAGGTTAATTTCTTATAGGAATTTGCAGTTTCTCAGAAGCATAATAACATAAGGTAACATAACAGAACATAACAGTCGTACAAGGAAGGATAAGGAAGAAATAATAAAATTACGACATATTCAAATTCGAAATTTCCGTAGACTGCTCCGAAACAAACTTTACTTTGACTGAATAGAAGACACGGCTTTTGAGTAATTTTGTATGCTTTCAAGTGAGATATCAAGGATCACACATGGGATAAGGTTATTTATAACAGCACAGGTGGACCTCCAATAGTTGCTGGCACATCCATAAGGTCGTCCATAGAGCCGAGTCGATGTTTTTGGACTTCCACCAACACTCTCATGCTTCAATGATATTATTTTGATAGCTTACTGCTTCAACTTCAGAAAAAGATAGGAAATTGGCCAGCTGAAGAACATGGTAGGTGGGATGGGGAAGGGGAGAGAGTCCAACCTGGAGAGGGGATCTCGAGAGGGGTTGTATATTGCAGAAATTTTCCTGACTGGCAGAACGTGCCATGATCGAGATAGTCAGGAATTTAAGAGATTTTCCTCGTCAATTAATTCCTCTCTACGTCGCACTGCGCATTCTTCTTCCACTCCAAATCGTAGAACACTTGAATCCATTAGAGTCTATGAAATTATTTCCTATTGCTCCATTTTTTACTGAGTTTTTCTGTTGCAGCCTTCTGTTTGTGTTTGTGTTTTATTTTTTTCTTTCCTATCCTAGTCATACTGCCATGTTTTAGTTACCGCACTCGCTGACTGATCGTAGCCCTCCGTTGGGCGCAGAATATATAAAATAAATAAAATAAATATTTACGGAGGGCAGCGGTTGCACAAGGCTAGATATTTTTCCTCCCGGATGGGGGTGACACCAGGTGGGGACCCTCGTGGGTTAGGTTACAGTGCTCTTTTCAACCAGACATGCTCTTGACTTGATGCGGGGATCCAGATGTATTTTGTCATGGCATCTACTGGCCCAGCAGTTGAAGGGACAAGGCAAAGGAGGAGGGAAGAGAGAAGGAGGAAGGAAAAGAAGGAAGGAGGAGGCAAAAAGAAGGAGGAGCGAGGCTCCGCGGTTGACAAGTAGCATGAGACGGACCCCCATGCCATGGAAGTCCTAGTTGGTCCCAGTTTGATTTAGGATCCCCTCCCAGGACCAGGTGAATGATCAGCGGCGTCGTTTGTGTGGAATCCTATCCCCGCCCACCAGATGCATCTCATATGCCATGTTTTTTCTCCAAACATTTCCCACTCTCTCCCCACTCCCCATTTCCCACGTTGAACCCTCCTAGTCTACCCAATTTCTGATCGTGTGATGTCATTAGCACTACAAATAATGATAGAACGAAAAATGAAGTTGACGTTCCGGGGTTTAGCCAAGCCCATTCTCGGCTATTCATCACGTTGTTGTGTTTACGCGCTTCACGTTTATGTACTCAAACATCCGCTAATGGATCTGAAATTGGGATTGACACAGTGTTGTGCTCTAGTTTTTCCACAATTCCAATTATTCTTCGTTTTCAACGAACAAATACACTTCGTCAAAGTATCATACCATAATTGTGGTTCATTTTCGGGTCGAAACACTCCTCTTGAAAAAAATCATCCCAAGAAACATAACTGTTACGAGATTTCAGTAGTTATCAGTATTGTATAGCATAGTAATAGAAGAAGACCTTTTTTTTCTAAGGATGCCAAGGATCGGGAAATTCGGTCGTCGATTGCTTGACCATTTCTTCCTCAAGAGCCAAGCAATAGTCGGGCCTATCTGAAGGTAGTCCACATCAGCTCAGATATGTCTTTGATATAGTAATAGTATTATAGTATTATAGTTATCAATATTATCAGTATTATCAGCATTTCGGAGCATCACGTCGTCTCTTGAACAAGCCTTTGCCACGCCTACCATGAAGGTTGACATTACCCCAGCAGCCTCTGATACACTTCCCTCGCTTGGAAATTCTCACATTTCGTTCACCTCACACCCCTTACTTCGGCAGTATTCTCTTGCAACCTTCCGCTCACCTTCCTCCCTTGTAAGAACCCATCTGTAGGAAACTGCCATCCTAGCTCTGTATTTTGAGTGGTTTTTTCACAACGATAACTGTTCTTTAAAGCCAAGTTCACGCTCCGAATGTTACCACCAAGATGCTGAGTTGCGGGCGAAAGTCTGACCTCTTGCGGAACTCGAGCAGTACCTCACTGATAGCACGCTCCCTCGAAAAGCGTGAGGTGAGGGTTCGTGTCACGTCTGTATTTTCAGTTAATCATAGACGTTTTCCATGATAGTACCTTCTGCACGTGGATCGTCCAGTACGGCAGCATACATCTCAAAGAATTGTACGCAAACACATAACCGCATTGCAAAACTGTGTATATTTTTGCAGATTTATTTTTGTCAACAAGGTACATTTTAAAGCGCCTTTCTGCGAGTTCGAGGTTGAAACAAGACAAAAAACAAAGACATATCTGAGCTGCCGTGGACTACCTTCAGATAGGCCCGACTATTGCTTGGCTCTTGAGGAACAAGTGGTCAAGCAATCGACGACCGAATTTCCCGATCCTTGGCATCCTTAGAAAAAAAAGGTCTTCTTTCATTATTAATTATTAGAAAGGTCTCTTCTAATTAAAATGAAGCAGGGAAAGAATCTCGGCGCCTTCTGAGCAGCCGCTCGCCCTTCCTACCTGTATGCTCCATCAACGCAATAGCTCAAACGCTACCGCGTCAGCCCGCTCACAAGTGGACGACAGAGCTAACTCACGTTATCCGCGACATACATGTAACATGCATCAGCAGTATCTACTGTAACGGGGCACTTGCTTGATGCCACGGACAACTCGTCCGAAATCTGCTTTGCGAGATGTTAGATAAAGGTCTGCACTTTCTGACACTTACTTCGCTTTTCGCCGTTTTACACCATACACACCTCGTACCATTTCAGACCAAAGTACCAAATTATCGTCCTAATGCCTTCAATAAAACCACAGACCAACTGCTAAACCTTGGGACGCGTAGTTCTTCGAGGGAGAGAAAACTATGGAAAGATCTCACCTCTCAACGCAACATTTAAAAGAATCCCCGTTAGGGCCTGAAATCGTTGAGAAAAGCTGAAAAATGGTGCATCAAACTTTGAAAAAGCCATTCCAAAAATTGAAGCATTCCACTGACCACAGCATAATGTTCCGTAGTTCACAAACTAATTTAAAATAAACACCGACAAGAGGGAGAACCCAGGATATGTTTATGATCTTATAAACCGACTCTATATGTCCAAAGATTGCGCACACACACATCCCAAATGAAACAGTCTGAAAATCCTGCACTGTCTCCGGTTTTAAGATTTTCTAAGAAAGACGTCACGTGAAGCCGCGGTAGAGGAATCAGTTCGTTCGTTTCTCGAAAGCGCTTATCATATCTGTTTAGGCTCATTTACGTCACGAAACATTGTTGAGGACGAGAATTTCTTTTCAAAAGTATTATTATCCGTCTAATGGTTACTTAGAAAGTATTTATTCTTGCGGTATGCATGTCAGCACGTATAATTTGTAACATTATTGCACAAAGCAGAAAGGTAAATGGTAGTTAAGAAAGCAAACTTCTAGAACATTCCTGGAATGCACTATGTTTTCTGTGTAATTAATATAATGAACTTTATTTGACAACAACTAAACTCTATATCGTGGATTTGGGGGAGGTGTGCTGCGCATTTCATTTGAATGTCGTTTAGAAAGCATTTCTCTTGAAGGATTTCCATTTGACAAAAGTGTCATCTCGCCTTTTGCTTACCAAAGACATGATTGCGATTCGTCACGAAACGGCAGTATTCCACCAGAACTGCAGCCACATCTGCGCTCAAAGGATGTGCGAAACCACGCCCTCTCCATCTGCGGGATATGAAGTATACCTTCATCCTGTTTTACTGCCGACAATGTGGTGTATTGCCATTCACGATTGTGCGGAACTCAAATTTTCGGCATCCATTCGGGTTAACCAAGCCTTCCATGCATGAGGGGCAGATTACTGTGCGCAGTTTGGCTTTGTGGGGCACCAAGTGGTACTCACCGAAGGGTGGACAGGCCACCTTGCGAAGACCTATTTTCTGTAATCATGGTGACCCCTCGATACTCACAGAGATAAACGCCATGAACTTGCAGAAGGAAATACCGCGGGGGCTAAATGTCCCCCCCCCGCGAAGTCGATCAGCCCCGATTATTGGTATCAAACTTGCCTGCGAGAACAAGAATGCTGAATTTCATATCGACTAACTCCTGAAACCTCCTCCATTCTGTAGGCCAAATTGCATTCAAGATCCCAGTAGCCTGACGGATGTAGGGAGGGTAACGCACTTCGAAAAGGGATTTGTCTACATGGAAAGTTTCATTCTTTATAATTTTATCCGTGCGCTGTTCGGCTGAAGAGGAGGGGGAGGGCATTCTCCAGTTCTGGATCGCTAACTTCTCTTACTGCTAATTGTCAACTTACACCTTTCACTTTGGTGAGACCTGTCATGAGAAGTGCTAGCGAAGCTCCTGTTATAGTACTGCTTAACAACTGTTCAAAGAGCTCCACAGGATGCGACGGTAGTAATCGATAGGAACTCGCTAAATGCCCCCACCAAGCCGAACTGCGCCCTCGATCTCTTGTTGTTGGTATGCAACGGAAACAATTATTCGTTTACTCAATCATTCGATGCGTAATAAAGTGCGCCATGCGAAAGGAACCGTGATGGTGGAGATGAAGTGTACTCTCCGATACTCTCCGATTTTTGCGATTTCCGTTCAGGACCGAATACGCGAAGGAGTACACATTTAGCACGGGCAGACGTTCTGGCGCTACAGGGTGGACCAACTATGGCCATAGAGGGCCACAAGAATCAAGGTTGAGTGTTCAGGACTGCGGGTCCATTAGCTACATTTGACCAGATTGCTCTCGCGCTTACGTATGTGGCGGACTTTGAGACTTTGGGAAGAAATCCTTATTTCAACTGAGCCAAACTTATCAGGCAAAATATCCTATTGAATTAAAGGCAGTTAAGCCACGGTCATGTGTGATAAGCCGTCTTATGTAAAATCACTCAAACGTCGCGATTCATTTAAAAAGCTGATTCATCTCAAATGCAGTTTTTACTGCACTATTAATAGAAACGTTGGTACTACGCGCTTCCAGGAGACCAAAACGAAATTTCTCTCTTAACATTTATTGGCGCTACAGTTCTTCGCCAGGGTATTATAAGAATGTAGAGCTGAAGAACAAACTTTAGCCTTAGGGGGTTTCAGTACTACACCACATAATCCTTTTCGTGCACTGTGTTCATCTTCCGCTCCGTCGAGGATTCGATAGCGGCTTTTGAAAAATGTGATGGTGTTACTTACAGTATCCTCTTCATTTTTTGATCATTTTCGCAATATTACTTTCCCATCACGTTTTTCTGAGAGGTGACCGGATGCTGTACAGCATGATAACACTCTCATCCAGGGTCAGAGATAGCGTCGGGGTAAAATATACCGTCGGTATGACTCTCCTTGCGGACATCTTCATATACATGGAACAGTATAATAGGAAGAGAGTATTTTCCTAATCACCAGCAGGGAGGAGTAGCTGCTACAGCTGGGTGGTATAGCTGCTGAATCCCATTCCGAGATTGGAGAATTTTATGCCGGTCGCTGTACCGTTGGTCAACTATTCATCTTGATGGTGATCCCTGAACAATAGATGGGAAACAGCGCGCTGGCTGTGCTCCAATCCACGCCCCTTCCACACGCTCTTCTTGCAGGGATCATGGCTGCATCGGATATATAGTTCGAGCTTACAAAGACTGCAAATGTCTTACTTTTCCTTGGTCTGAATCGCTTCTTGTCTGTTTTTCAGAGTGTCTACAGGTTTTTTTCAATTTTTGTCTCATTATTTTTCATCTATTTAATATTACTCATCGTTGTTAATCATATAAGTAAATAATATCCTTTCCTTCTCTATTATTTAATGTGTGGATATTTCTACATTTATTTTTTCGTTCTTCCCCTTATTTCTGTATTTTCAGCGAAAAAACGTTTTTACTGCGAAAAAGTAGATTACTAGAAAAGAAAAAAAGCAGAGAAGACATCTATATGCGAGCTCGTACTGTCCCTTCTGACACCGCTCCCACTGATCACAACGCCATCACCAGTACCTATGTGTTTGCAGGCAAAAAAAAAATGAAAATTATGCTTTACATAAGTCAAAAGTGTTCAATAAACGAGAAAAGAAAAAAGTTGAACAAAAAAAAGGTTTTCTGTAATTTTTTTGGGACCACACTTCAGCTTTTCAGTGCATGCGTAATGAATTAAATAATAGAGCCACCACATTCCTTAGAAAAGTAAGACTTTCCGTCAAGGTTATCTCAATGAGAAGCCTCTACGACTGACTGACTATAGCATTAGGTGTGAACGAAAAAACACTCGTGAATAATGACCGTAGAACCGCGGAAAAACGAATTATATAGTGTGTGAACGTAGTAGACTCGACTTCTTTACTTTTTCTTCTGAGAAGTACGATTGTGGATTAACAACTTTTGAGAAGTACGATTGTGGAATTAACACTCTATCAAAATGTACCTTCGTCGGCGAAAACCATACGCAACAGAGTCCTGCCGTTGGGGAAAATTTGCGGAATATGACCCCCCTGGGAAAGGTCTCCTCTTGTACAACCCCCCTTCCTCAACCGCCATCCTACTCACCTTTGAATTCTCCCGATTCTTTTCATCTTTTTGGAGTTTTTTTTTTGTAAAATTCTCCAGTTTCTCCCCAGAGAAAATCACGAGAGAGGAGAGCGGGGTGTACAGCAAAAAAAGAGGAAAGCCAACAAGCAAAAATGTCGAGGTCAGATAGGATCCGTCTAATCCCTTCAGCGACCAGTCCACATAAGAACCTCCTATCTGGGGCATCCCAAAGCACGGCGTGCTCTGGCAGGCATGAGCTCTCGCGATGTCAAGGCGTCGTGCTTAGTAGAATAATTCGAAAAAGCCTTAGATTAAGAAAAATTGAGATTTCGGAAGCTTAAAGATTTTGTGCGTTCCTTAAGCTAGAAGTCTTTGTTCGACTAATTAACTAAAGTGATTAGATTTTTTATAGGTGGTTGAAAGGCACCTAATCAACCCGCGGAAAAACACTTAAAATCCCATACATAGATGAGGTAGGCGTGGCTGCGAACTTGAACTAAGCGAGCTTTTGGAGAGATATTTTATTTTTGCCACACTTGTGGTCATGTGTTTGTCTAACAACGAACAAGTGACAGTTGTCTCAAATCGAAATATCTCACGAGTAACCCTGTACCGTGCTCAAGTGCCACGCCTACTCCATTTCAGAGATGAAAATGCAACTCTGAATTATAATTTGCGCAGTTTGGGTCAATACGGCTCGGTCCCAGTCTAATTCATTGCACGCAAAATTTGATACCCCAGCTAGAGCCTTGAAGGCAGAGTTTGCACTGATTCAGCGGGCGGAGTCAGACTTGTCATTGTGCCTTGCTCACTAGACGCCTTACCCCCCCCTCACCGAGGGGACTCTATCCGCACAGTAGGCGTTATCTGCTTCTTTACCAAATGGTAAAGCTATCGCAGTATTACAGTATAGTTACTATCGATCTGTCTTGAAGACATTCATTTGGCACGGTAGAGCTTCACCCCAGTAAAAGGTTCGCTTACTAGTTTTTTTTTCAACTTTGATTCCTTTTGCTCTGTTTTCATGCTTCATCCTGCTCCGAGTGGGTTCCGCTAACTCCACTCTAGGGGTCCGAATAGGTCTAAGCGCAAGCTTTCTGAGAAAGGCCCATGGTGCATACCTCGAATGACGCTGCTGAGTATTTTATTTTTAATTGCTGTTTTCCAACAAATTTTCATGTTCATTGTTGTACAATTTCAATAAATTCCCATTCATATGTCTCGTGAAATTAGCTGGGAACCTACATAGTAGACCACAATGTGACTATCTCGCTCTATATTTCATTGGTCAAAACAATTGTTTTCACCGCTGACGTTTGAACACGCGGTAATTGCAATCAGCGCTGTCTGAAACTCGGGACGACCTGATTTCCGTCTTGCCAGACTCTGAAGGAGGTGAACAAACTCAACGTTAGCTAGAAGATATCTTTAAGAATCGTGTTAGTGAGGACAAATGAATTTTGAAATACCCCGCAGGAGGTAAAAATAGAAGATGTGCAGGACTTTCTCGTTGGTTAACGATTTTGCCTGCATGATAGGCTACAGAGCCGAGCCCGGTTCAGTCTTCTTCTCTCCAGAGAGATCTTGTGTCAATTTACAGACCCTGGAAGAAGCCAAGGCCTAGTTAGCTCTGGTGGGGGCGATCCATGATCTGACGTAGTGACCACATGCCTGGTGAACGGCACTGGCTAGCTCACCTTTGCCCTCTAGGAGGCCCTAGGAAGCCCTTCCAGGCTATCGCGAAGTCATGACTAAAGACCACCTATATATCCCTTTAAAGAAGCCGAAATGTGGCCAAGAGTCACCCTTCAACTGACGGTTTTCCTAATTGCCTACGTAAGCACTGTTTTTCCCTTCTCACTTGACAAAATCCGCGGGACCCCTTCACAACCAAAATAAGCTCTTTCTCATCCGGCTAATAAGATTGAGTCAGACATTGGCTACCCTCTCATGGGATACTCAGAAGATGACAGAGCCTCAAGAAATCGTCTTCTGAGTATAACCATGTCAGATTCTTCAAAGGATCGAAATCTGCTTAACTGCTACTTCACAGTTCTTAGGTTATAGCGTGGTTTTTTTTCATAACGCTCTCAGGAGCAGTTTTCTTTGAACGTCTTCCAACTCTCGAACAAGCCATGCCTCCTTGAGTTAGGATAGAAACTTCAGTTCTTCTAAGGCTGGGTATTACCTTTGGGATTTCAATAGGTTTTTTCTGGCACGTTTTCTTCCAGCGCTTTATTCACCTTCATTTGTTTTCATGTACATAGTCTCGGTTTTTTATTTTGCACTTAGAAAAAACCAAAAGATGAAGCTCTATTAGCTTTAATCGTTTGCCTTTTGGATAAGCCACGCATTTCACTTCTATTCAAGATCACGACACCATTATGAATGCGTTAAGAATAGACAATATTCTTATGGCCAGCCTATAAAGAAGTCTTTGCTCTTGTGCTCCAGGGATATTTTTGTGAGAAGGACTGGAAAGGAAGCAGTTGAAGGTCCGCACGTATTTTTTAGTTCTTGTAGAGTTACGTATTGTCGGTTATTGTGAAGCTGAGGCGAGAGGAGTATGGCGCCGTCAACAATTGCACGGAATTCCAACTTTTGAAAAACTTTTTTTCCCTGCTCCCCTTCCCCCCACCTCCTCAGCAAACTACTAACATGCACCAGATGGTCTGAGTTTTGCACAGTGACACAGTGGTGCTCACTGTTGGGCATCAGCTTATTTGTGCCCCACGCTGCTTTTCGGTCGGTGGCTCAATAGGTTCGAAATGCTTCGAAGGAACTTATTCCTCTGAACAGCCTAAGCGAATGATGAATGCCGAATAGTTCGGCTGTCACGGTTAGTTTAAACTGTGCACTTTCGCTCGCTGTCTCTTTTTGCCTCTTTTCATAGTGGGGAAATCACGCAATTTCTTGGTCATTGTGGGAAGCGAGAATAAAGCAGAACCGTCTTATCGCGTCAATGCCCCAATATTGTTTTGCACCAAGCTTCATCAGCCCCTGGACCAAATAAGAGACTTTCAACCCGACTGATCACGAGAGGCTCAGGCAATCTAAGAGTCCCTGTTAGATTTTGGCCATATTTCAGAGTTCAGCACCTTCGCCAGCTCTGCAGTGCCTTGGCCGCTTACGCTCGTACTAGGCGCCAAAATTTGGAAATAGAAATCTGATAAGAGTTCTTGGGGCTATTTTGACTACGCTGAGCTCATTTGGTGTGACTCTTCGTTCCCCTTTGGGAGATGGAAAGGGCACGTCGATGATGAAAGTAAGTCGTTCTGCACGACCGCTTTTCCACGTGCGACCCCTTTCATCCTCAAACTCTTACTTTGTCTCCTTCCATTTCTTGTCTCCAGTTTAATGGAATGGAGCTGGAAATTTTCGCTTCTTCTCGTTCAGACCATTTATACCCTTCCCCCACCTAACTCAAATACGATCCATCAGGCCTTAAATACCAGCCCCTCCTATTTTCAAGTTGCACCACGCATTTGACTTCCATACATATTAGCAGACGGTTGTGAATGGAATAGGGTGCGTGCGGCATTCCAGAAAAGCTTGGTCAACAAATCATCCTTTTGCAAGAAGGCTTAGTACTGAGGGAAGGTTTTCACATAAAAAAATGGAGATAAATGTCCCCTCAAGAGCGAAGTAAAGACGAGTCATTACGGTAGTCCGGAAGAGTTCTCGACCAGTTAACCCTGTCGATTTCAGACAATTTGGGAAGGAAACCGTGGACGGGAGCGGTGCTCAGTTTTTATCACGAACACTATGCTGGTGTTTGTGATACACCAGGCATCGAATTCACATCGAATGTTCGCCAACTTCCAATGAAATTTGAGATTGTTCACAGGCCAAAGTGCTCGTCAATCGCGTCCGCATGTATGCACATTTCTTGAATTGCAGCTTGAGCGTTCTTGTTACATTCGGTTTCATTTTTCTAGCTCTAGAATGCGGAAACTATGAAAAAGGGGTGTCAAGCTTGCCAAGAAGGGAGGGGAGTGGTCTCCTGCAATGAGATGTGTACCATCCGACGCATCCTTGGACCCTCATCTCGAGTGAGAGTTTCCATCGGCTCAAGGGTTTCCGTACGACGTTATAGGAGTTTTTGTGTGCAAGACACTCATTCTATCAAATGTAGAAAAGAAACCCAAATTCACCTGACGAAGTAGAGGAATTCTCTTGCTTTCCTTTTTCGTGTGTCTATTTTTATTTCTTTTCTGTTTCCTTTTTACTTTGTTACTTTTTTAACTCTTTTTTGTTGTTCCCTTAAATTTTTTTGTTTCCTATCATTTTGACTCTAGAATCACTGAGTTCTGTTACTTGATCTCCCGCACGGACCGTTGTACTGACCTGGCGCGTCATTGTACGCATAAATAAATAAATAAATAAACAAATAAAAATGTAGAGGAATTCTCTTGCACTGGAAAATGACGTTGTCAATACTATTATTATTAATATAATAATATTATTATTAATATAATATTGAACTCACGCTGAAAAGTTATCTCAAGAGGGCTGAGTTATGGGCAGAAGTCTCGACCCAAGGTGGAACCTCAAGACGCACCACACGCTTTCTGGTCAGGTGCGCTATCCTTTATGCACCAGGGCCGCTCTTACCGTTTCAGGTTGACGGCTTTTACACCGTAGCCCATGGTGTTGCAGTAATTTTGCATGAAAAGTGGCAATCCGTAAGGAGGTCGTTGTAAGTGTCTTCACAAAAACCTCCATAACTTTGTTCAGAGAATCGGTCAGATTTGAAATCAGCGTTTCAAAGTGCATCAATCGGTGTGGAGTGTTGTTTGCTGTGGGTAGTAGGGCGTGTCGGGGTGGCCGAGTTTAGCGCGTCGCCGGCCCGTTCTGCACTACTTCTTAAGGTCGGTAAGCGACAACAGTTGGTGGTGTATGACTGATACGAACGATATGATACAGTCTTGTCGCATGCGGAAAGTGAAAATAAGAAAAGAAACAGGCTGGCCACACCATTACCCCCTGACATGCCCCATCACCTGCAGCGAACAAAGCTGTGCATCGCGTTTGAAATGGCCCTAGCGACTACCATACCTATCTGGTATGACCAAACCTTTGGTACCTGGCTCTGGAACATTTACCTCTTAGTGTACGGTATATCGAGCGCCGATGAATCTTCTTGCAACCTTCTTGTTCGTGATGGTAAACTCATAGCAATTTGAACCGATGCTATCTGTGACGAGGTAAAACAACAACATATGACATTTGAGAATGAGCTCAAACTCTTTGCTTACATGTTCCCCTCGTTCGTCATCTTTCATCCCTAAAGAATCCAAACTCCTTTGGAACTGTGTAATAGATTCCCCCCCCCCCTGGTTTTTCATTTTTTATCCTTCAAAAATCGGACTCCCCTCTGAAAGTGTGAAATAGACGATAGCTTCCTTCCTTTTTTGGTGGGGGACGAAACTGATGTTCCTAATGTTGATGGGAAAAATATTGATAAAATACTACGGAGTTCAAAACTTATCACTTCACCTTTCGTAAACTCGGCGCGGTTCGGCTTGGGAGGACATCTCGCACTTCGTTAGTTCCGTTTGCTAGCTCATGTTGAATAATTATCGGTAAGACCTGTAATTTCTTGTGAAGACGCGAAGTAGTACTGTACCCCTTGGCCTTGGAGTTCACAGGTCTTCACAAGGTAGCCTGGAACAGCGCTCGCTAAGTATAGCCACGATCCCTGCAAAGGATAGGGCGTGTGAGGAAGCGCTCCAATTCAAGTCCCGTCGCACGTTATATGGTTTGCTGGGATTGTGACTGTAACATTTCCTGCCCCACGAGCCGAACTGCGCTGA